>JARJDV010011152.1:0-33597 GCA_030264675.1 Anaulacaspis nigra | reverse complement strand
CCAAAAAGCATTGGCTGCGGATTTTTCCATTCACCGTTAAATATACCTAGCTATAGTTTTTTATGCACGTCAATGTGCGCTTTATTTGCGAAACGCAAAAGGACACAAAAACGAGGATGATGAACGCTTCAAGGAATCCTAATAAACTTGACATAAAAGCCTCCAGAAATGCGGTATAAAACGATGATTTTGATGAGCGCGCAGCAGTGGACACTAGCGACGCGCGTGTATTGTGCAAACCCTCCGATTTAATGATGCCGCATTAAAATTTAATAACGTCAGATGATAATTAAGAGCGACGACAAAACGTGGCAGTCGCCTTTTCCGACATGCTTTTCCACGCATATTTTTTCCCATCGCATCTTATTTGTATTCCGCATTTATGGTTCGTAATGTTTTATTATTATTAAATCTCGAGGAGAGGTCGGCGCCGGTGTCGATAAATCCGCGCTGCGATGACGATGAAAATTAAAAAATGTGTCAATGCAATCGCTCAATAACCGCGAGCGAGCGCGTCTGATATATCATAAATGTTTTTTATTGCCAATGCCTTTTACGAGCTGACATTGTTGCTCGGCTCTCGCAACACTCGTGGCGTAATCAATTATTTGTATAATTACTTTTTTACTTGGCGCGCATGCGTGTAAATTGTTTCATTAAGCGCAGCGTTTCTGCTAGACGTGTGTTGTAATATAAACGGGTGTGCAAAAAGTTAATGAGATTATGTTCAGCAATTTGCAGACTCCACTCAACATGGATATTAAAAATTATAACCTACAATTATTCGGTGGTCTTATTAAATTTATAATTACGCATTCGCGCTTGTTAATATGAATTATTTATTATAAATTCTTGTTAATTCTTGTAAAGAGGACAGTTTGTCACAAAAACACTGTTGCAAAATTAGCAGCGTATAACGATCAAAGTACTAAACGTTCGAGCCCTGCAAATATTTATTGCATTTTGCAAGTGCACTCAACTTTTACTCCAACATTGCTCTCGAGGAAAAAGTGAGCGAAGCGGGCCAATAAAAAGAACGTGCGCGCGCGCGCAAGCCTTGTGCAACTAAAACAGGCACAAAATATAAAAACGAGTTTATGATGCGACTCGGTGAAATTAGCAAGTTGTTTGTTAATTACTGCTTGCCTTATTTATCCACCTCGGCAGCGCGGGCATGCCAGTACGCTCTCTGAAAAAAACGCACTCCCTGTCTACAAAGTAAATACGCGGGCAAGCGAGCGAATGTGCGCAAAAATACGTTTTCTAATTAACCACCACAAGTGCATAAATTACTGGGATAACTAGCGAGCGCTAAGCACTCGCGCCGGTCGAGGATAAAAATTTGCGCGCGCATTTCATTATTACAGTTGTGCAATTTGAATTTTTGTCACCTCGTTCGAAAGAAATTCATATTTTGCCTTGCGTATTTGTAATTCATTACAACGCTGCCGCCCGCGGATGTAATTCGTGTGCGCGGCGAATTAGTTCGACTAATTGGTGCACAAATAACGCGTCGCTTTTTATTAGGCGAGTCATTCTTTTTCCGCGCGCAGTGCATGAATGCAATGAATGCAAGGCTACACGAGATGTACAAATGCGGACGTTGAAATACTGGCGGAAAGCATGAGCATATTGTAAGGATGAATTATGTTCACGAAGCATTTTGCATTAATGCATGCAACAATATGAGTGGAAACTATACAAATGTTTAACACAATGCACAATGTGCGAATAAATTTGTTGAAATATGTTTAAATTTGATTACATTTGAAATATTTCCGTATCAAAATGGTAATAATTATAACTAGTTTGCAATTAGTAAAAGTTATAATTGAGTTATTGGCGATATATTATTAAACATCAACTCGACAGAGCATTTATTCATGGATTATGAAAAGTATAATTTTAGTATTTATTGTATTTTTGGAACAGGAAATTATTTATACAAAAATTTTTAAATTTGGGAATATGAGGATGCATTATGCAGTGGGCAGAAATCCACTTTATTTCAAAACGTTATATTTCCAAAACTATTACGCCGATTTTTAAAATTCGAATTGTATTACGGAATGCTAGTTAATATTTATTAACTCGTAATAAAATTTAATAATTTTTGTAATGTATATGCAGTAATAAGCCATGCAAATTGGGTCAATGTGTTTTTGCATCTAACTTTAGTAAAAAATGCGCAAAATTTCATGTTTGAATCAAAATTTACCTATGATGTCGTCGGTAGTCGTCGATGAGACCTTATAGGTCCGATGCATAATTCCTTTATCTTTCAGATGGTATAGGTTTAAATGTGGCACAACGAACCACAAAGCAACAGAAAGTTAATTTTTTGAAGAAAAAAACCGGAAAAAATTGATAATTTTTAAATGCATAGAAAACATATTTATATTAATTAATTTTAAACTATTTTGACCTCGTTGTATTCTACATCAGTTACTCTTTCCGTACGTATATTTGGTTTTGCTAGGATATCATTATAAGTATATGTAATTAATCAACGAAGTTGACCATTTTTTGGCATCAAGTTTTGTCCCAAATATTTTTTGACTTTGAGGCTAAATTGCGATTAAACCAATTAATGTATCGGAATGAATCTTTCGCATTTGAGATATTCAACTATTCCTTTATCGATTGGTAAAAAATGAATTCGAAATTTCACCTCTCTAAAAATTGGAAACCCACTGTGCATTATGTGTGAAATGGAACAACTGCACATATAAAAAGAAAACTCCCAAGATTCACAAGCAACGCACATTTTGGAGCATTGTGGTATATGCTATTTCAAGCACTAATTTGAAACAATAGCCTTAAGGGACAATCATTATGGAAATAGCCGCAGAGTGCGTCTGAAAACGCGTACAGTGCACAACAGTCTTCTGGGAGCCTGCACAGCAGGCGCTCGATGGCCAGTCACCGGCTAATTGCATCCCTCAGCGCATCTAAACACTCCGACCATGCAATCCAACCCCAAATCGACGCATTATAACCAATGCTTAATGTAACATAAAAGCGTACTCTACGATATTCACACTGGAACTTTTTCATTGCGTGCTATACTTTGCGAACAACGCAGCAGGAAAAAATTACAAATCGCATGAGTACCCTAATCAAAATCTCAAATTCAAATTATGTGTGGCCAAAAAATAAACGCATGATCAGGGAATCTTGCTGAAATGTGAAAAATAAAACAAAGACTGCGGATTGCTGTAATAATAATAATAATAAAGCCGCGGTTTTTTGGTGAAATACCAAACAGGGAAACGTATATCACAATAGACGAGAAGAAAATACGATGTAATATAAACGGAGATGTAAAGAAATGAAAGAAAGGAGGAAAGAACGTCTGCTGCTTGATGCGTGCCCGTCGCAAAAAACGCATCGAACGAAATGAATACCCTTGAGGTGCAATTATGAAGATGCGCTGCGAACGTCGACGACGTCGATGATGGCCGCGTATCAAGCGAGCGTTCGTTTACGTATATGCGCGCACCTCTCGGCAATCACTATTGATATGTATGCGCTCGTAATATGAATAAAAATGAGGTCGGCGCAAATACACATGCGAACGAGGACGAAAAAATAGAAGCAGCATAAACGCGAAATAATACAACCAAATGGCAGAAGGAGCGAGCGCATCGTGTGTTGTTCAGCGAAATTCCAACGCTGCGCTGGCTGGGAGTACTCAAAGGCACTTGGCATTAAAATAAAATATAAATATACGGCCATGATATGCGCGGTGTTTATGTAAAAATAAAACATTCCGACAGCATGATGAAAAATGTAAAAATATTGAGGAAATTGTGGAAATAAAAATACTTTGAGTTTGAGCATAGCTGCACTTAGATGTAGCTTGAAAAATGTTTTATTAAATCACGTGCGTTTCGAAATTAAAAGTTTGTTTTTATCATGCGAAAAATGATTTAACAAATATGCAAGCGGCTCAGTTCAAATAAATGATATTTCTCCAAGTTGTATTCATTCTTTACCTTTGTTTATTTGCATTTTTATTCATACGTACGGGTTTCAAAATACGTTTAGTCGAAGCACACCTTCGTCTTCGATTTGATAATTTTGATGGATATTCGCTCCCAGTCGGGGGGCGCTTGCGTTGCCCACACGTTTCACCATTCGACTAACCCAAACTCCATCGTACACTGCGTGCTTATCAATCAAAAAGTACCCCATGGACGCGCGCGCACAGCGCCAAACTCGTTTGACGAAAACAAAATGGATAAACAAAAAAGATTTTTGATTTAATTAAGTTTCATCATGCATTCTGCGCCAACAGCATCCGCTTAGGACTGGCTGGAAACTGCCCAACCTCATGCAACATGATTATCAATCGTAAACAAAATGTTTTAGATGTGTTTGACATGAAATGTTGTAAATATTCGTAAACATTATGTTCCAACACGTTATTAAATTATAATTATGTTTTATGCAAACGCAGACGCATTAATATAATTAAATGTGCGCATTAGGAAAATCAACAATCAGGACATGTTTATTTTATAACCGTACAAAGGACTAATGTAATTTACAGAAATCTGCATTTATAAAATTATAATTTTCTTCCTTATATTGCATTCTTCGCATTAGTACGAAAGCAAATTTCAAGCATACTTTTTGTTTTAGCCATTAACGTTTATGAAATGCACATTCTAAAAGATCCATTTACGGTACTTAATTTAACACGTTGACAAAAGTACTAATTAAATAGTAATAAGTAACGCCAAAAGTGTTTCGACGACTCGAAGTGCACATATTTTTTAAGATGGATTTATGCGAGATATAAATTGTGGCTGTGTCATTTCCTCGCACTTGCGAGAAAAATTCGCAAATAACCTCATCTCATCTCATCGTTAAGATGCATTTAAGCTGTCGTTTTCGACCCGAGGGCAAAGAACATGCTAAACTCATCAATACGGTGCATCTCAGTTGGAAAATGTTGCTGATCTAATAAGACGATCATCATCACGCCATACGCGAGCAAAAAAGGAATTCAATTAAATGATGTATGCGGATAAAAATCAACACGCTATATTCTCTATCATTGAATCTGTCTAAACCGCATATAGAAATCAAATTTGTGGATAATACCATCCATCCATATCAATATCCATATCAATAAGCGCATAATGCGCATCGAGCATGTGGAGAGATTCCAATATTGATTTCATTGTGTCGCGTTCGCAGGCGTTCTTTTGCCCATCCGCGGTCGATTTTCGACACATTTATTACGTTTGTGGCGCACAATGCACCCTCCGTTCTCGTCCGGCTTAGCTCGCTGCGTAGCGCGCAATACAATTTACGATATTCAACAAATGTTTACATTACATTCGCGTGCGCAATGAATGCGCATGCGAGGAGGCGACAACATGATCGAAATTGTAGGAGGAGACGACAACGAGCAACAAAACGGTTTCTCCGCGGGCGACGAGATGAAAAAAAGGAGAAGAATCCGAATACGAATACGTATAAGTAAATCACGCATCAACATATTCAAATATATTTTTATTTTTGATCCTTATACATTTCTCTTGAGCGAAAACCACTTTAAAAAATATCCATCCATCATTATTTATTGAATGCACGTATCGATTCCATAAATAGAAATAATAATCAGCATAAGAAGCTGAGGAATTAAAAAAATAATAAAGCAAAAAAAGAACAACGAATCCTTGTGGACGAGCGAAGGCAAAGAACATGCGGTTGGTGGGGTTCGCATTAACATATTTATTAAAAAAGTTGCAGCGTGCATTGATCGATGACGACTTAAAAGAATCATTTAGTGCTTATCTGCATGTTGTTTTCTTTGTAATTTGTTTCTGTGTTGCGCTTCTTTGTCTCGCCTTAACGCGCACACGTGAAATGATACACGCTAAAAAGAATTGATTTGCTTCTCACTGCGGGTATTACTGCTTATAAAGTGTTTTGACATCTTGAACACGGGCATCAATCATTGTTGGATTGTATAATTAACCGCTTCTAACAATAAGTGATAGTTTTACGCAAGCACTCATTTGATATGCATCGAATATAAATGTGATTGATACTCTTAAATTGCTTTTTTATTTGCTCCTTTTATATTTAACTTTTTAGCGTAGTAAATTAAAAAATGCTTTGTTTTTGTCAAATGTTTGTGTCCAGATTTTTTTCACGTATCGTTAAGAACGTTTAATGATCAAACCAGAATTTATATCCTCGTTAAATGAACCACATAGATAAAAGAACAAGAGGAATAAACTAAAGAATAAAAGGAAAAGAAGGGAAGGGCTGCTGGTGACGCGTGTCGATGTCTTCGCGGGAAATAACCGCAAATTTCATTGCAACGTCTTTTCTCTTCCTCGGCGACGACGACGACGGCTTTGGAGATTGCAATATACGCACGCCTCGCTCTTTAATGAAATCCAATCAAGAGCGTCACCGTTACGAGCCATATTGATTTCTTTAGTCTGGCTAAAGACTTTACCAACAAGACATTTTCGCTCAATTCCCGCAAGTTAAGGTACAAATTCCCAACGATTAAATAAGACAATAAAACATTTTCTTCCTTTGATACGAAATTTGCCTTTTTTTTCGGTTTTAGTATTAAAACGTGTGTTTGCTGATTGTATCAATTGCGATGTTACGGCGATGGAATAAACAAAAATGTGGAAAACTAATGATAACTTGACTTTGTCCAGTTTTTCATCACAAGGATTTCATTAGCGAACTTTGGCCGAGGCAAGTTTGCAAAACACTTTCGTCATCAACTTTCTTGCGGGCTGGAGATAAAATTAGTTGTGCAAGTTGTGCGCCGAATACGGAATGTGCACGACACGTGTACGTTTTCGACGAGGGAGGAAGCAGAGCAAGGTAGATCACAACCCTGAGCACTAAATCGCAATTCATCTGGGGCGTGCGTGTGTTGGATGGAAGGTTAGAGAGACATCTGAGACCTTCGGCCGTTAGATGTGAACATTAACATTGCTGAGGAGAAGAGCATGTTTGTTACGCGAAGAAAACATCAGTGGCACCTTGAACGTGTCGAACAACATGCCAGGGATGCGTATTAACACGTTCCACTAACAAAATTACAGCCGATTAAATTGATCACGATTACAGCGTGATGCACACACGTGTTTGATTGAAAATCAATGAGAAATTTCTCTTGGGAACTGAACTAAAGTTTTCTTTTACTTACAATATCTATAGTAAAGCATTGCTGAATAGAGTGCAATATTCGAGCAAAGTTTTAGTTTAAAATCCATTTCTTTATACGTGGAAAATTTCAGGCATTTCATGCGACTGTTGCAAAAAGTCTAGGTTGGTACCTAAAAGTGAAGTAATACCATTTCTAGAATTTTCCGTCATGCAATCTTCTCGTGTGTTTGCAGCGTGAGCGCATATGCAGCGCACAAGAACTGAAGGCGCGCAAAGGATAAAATATGGCAAGTCGTGCGACGTTCAAGGATTATAATACGTCTTTGTCAAAAGGACGTAATCGGGGATTACGCGTATATTTCGTGCGTCCTTGTGCGCAAAAATGCAAACGGAATTTAATTTTGGATTACGTGTTTCTCTTTTTCTGTTTGTCGACTCAACTCATGAGCCGGCTGCATGCGCAGAAAAATGATCAGATTTTGCGAAAGCTTTGCGCGAGCGCTTTTTTATGTTTTGTCATGTTTGTCAGATATTTTCAAGCCGCGCATATAATATGATGGATTTCGTATTTATGCTAAATGTCGGCGCGCGCAAAAAGTTTTAAACAAATATGCGATGAGCTTTTCGGTTCGGAGCAAATCGTTCGCCGCTTCGTCTTAACTCTCGCGCGCAGAGTGAAGGAGGCAACCAAATTGAAAATACAAACCGCAGCGTGCGCTCCAGACGCAAATGTTTTATTCATAAGATGCTGAATTGAGTAAGGAGGCGAAGAACGAAGGAGTTCTCCTACGGGAACGTATGCAAGACCTAATTACGAAGGGATGGAATATTCAGCACGGTCGGGGACGTCGAAAGGAAATGAAACCGGCGCAAGTGCGCGCGAGATTGGCGACAAGCCATAATTCATGTTAGCGAGCGGCGAATATGCGACCAAAGAGCACACCCGCTTCGGATCCATTATCATTGCAGCGCTGACCGCAATTTGTGTAATGAAAGTGGACCGCGGATGAATTAAGCGCGCTTTTCAGCATGAATACGAAATGCGGCGATTGATCTTCAGTTCGCTCGGTTGACAAACAAGTATTTTTCGAATTGTTTGTATCGTATAAACGCATAAAATATGAAACGATAAAAAAATATATCGAGTTGAAAACAAAACAAAACGAAACATGCAGCATTTATGTTTTTATCTGCGATTTGAAAGTTACACATAAATGAAGTAGAAACGCGAACCGGCTTAATGATAATCGAGCTTTTACGCTCGGGGTATCTGTTAAAGGGCCTGTAATCATTGGACTCGTCAATGCAAACGCATGATTGTCGTGTCATTATTTCGCGTTTTCCGCGGCCCATTACCCGCGATTCATGATTCAATTAAAAAAATATTACCATTAAAATGATTGCTCCATTATTGCGAGCTAATGGCCTGCGCACCGCAATGCATTCAATGGCTACTCAGTCAAACGCATTAACTGCAAAACTACACTAAAAACGAATCGACAATAACATTTTAATTCCACGGCTCTAGCACCATGCACTAACCTGCTAATTCAATTCGCATCAAGTGTGCGCATCTTCGATAAATGCTCTCAATAATAGTAAAAATAAACGGATAATAGCGCCGATAAATACGGAGTAGTAATGTTTGAAACACAAACACCATGTATATTTTGGTCATCAGATCAAAGTGATTATCATTTTATATGCATCAACGCATGAACGTCGCGCAGATGCGATGATTAGATCGATGCGCACTGCAAAGGACGAAAGCTGGACGAACCAAGGACGAAGTGCGAGACTAATGCTAAATTATGATTAACATCCTCATACAACTAAACGAAAGCAATCGGAGAACTACGATGACGACGAGGACGACAATTGCACTGCGATATAATGTAGACATCGTTGGTTTTATTAAGCGTCATTGCCCGTAAGGCATGCGCAGACGTTACTTGAGCGGGTCGCGAATGACTTAAGTAAGCATCATTGTGATTTACTTCGTACGCGATGCAACGCGAGTGAGCGAATAATTGCCTTTATGTGCGCGCACAAAACTTCTTGCAATGATTTCTGCAGAACGCTTCATGTTCTAATGAATTTGTAAATTTCATAAGGTTAAATGCGCATGACGAATCAGCTTCCCACGATGCATCAAAATGGAATTATGGCCGCCGCGTACATTTGCGCTGTTATGAAGAACGAACTAACAAAAAGATTGCCTGTAATTTCTGTGGGCAATCATTAACGTAATGCATTTGTATGACATTTGCTTTGTATACATTTTTGTTGGTTCTGTTTTAAACGATTCGTTTATACTGAGACTAACGATGACATTACGTACAAAGTTGCAAATTTATACAGAAATTGCATAAGTAGTAAATAAATCTGATCAAGTCAAAAGCTCCGTTAAACGCATAATTCGCAAGTGGTATGGAACAAGGAAGAGCATTGAACGCGCAATTGCAATAAATAGTGAAAAGACCGGTGGTGGGCTGGTGACAAACTGCGCTTGATTCGACTAATTGGCTGTGCTCCTCGTCACGCGCTCCATTCGAATGGTTCGCGAAGCCATCAACCACATCGTGAGCAATAGATAAATAAGAGCAGCAATTGTACCTCTGGCCAAAATAGCTCAATAGCACAAATGAGAAAACAACAAATAAACTATCGCAACCGAACCACCGCAAATAAAATACGTGTACGAAATGAGCAAAATCTGTTACCACTATTCGAACACTTTACGTGCCGGCGAGTGTGGGTGTTTTTATAATGCTTGCGTTTCGTTAGCGAGCCAACATGCACAACGTATGCACGAATGCCAAACATGCACGCGGTTGGCTTGCAAAACAAAAACGAACGAGCCGAGAAGCTAAGAGGAGGACGACGACCACCAATTTTATTGCTAGTTGCAAATACGAGATTTTTATCGCTAAAAAAGAACTTTATATGGCAACCAACAAAGGAGCGCACGTGATAGCGATCGAAAATTAGGAGTGATTTAAGCTGGCCGTTACACGTTTTCATTGACATATAAATATCAAGCGAAATTCATGTGTTGCGTGCGCGAATAAATGCATCATTTCTTTGCGCTTGTGTGACTCGCGCTTAGTTAAACATGAGCCATCCATCGAGCATTAATTATACAAAAATACACACATCCGTTCCTCATTGCCGAGAAAAGTCCGCGCGCGCTTGTGCAGCGCATAAACCTAAATATATATGGAGGATGCATAAATTTCTTAATTACCACTCATTAATTACTCTTCCTATGCAATTATAAATTATCTGCCAACATCGCCCGACGTGTAATTGTTTTCCGTCGTTGTCTTATTGCATTTTATCGCAAACGAAACGTGTGTGCTTTTTGTTTTTAGTGGAAACGTTTTTTTTACAGTTTCAAGCATTCCATACTTGAATTTTATTTTTGCGCGAACGTGAATCGAGGAAAGAATGAATAAAATCACCGTTGACTGCATTATTATTACGTTTCAATGATTTGGCACTTTTTCGAAGTGTGCACTCGGGACTGAGACGTTCAAATACTCTGCGCTAAAAGACGTTTTGCAATGAAATGCTTTCTTGCAGTTGGATGGCGTCGATTAAAAACTTGCGCGCGGTGGCCCCAACTTTTTTCCGCCTGCATCTTCGACCTGAGTCAGCGTCTCCGCTCGCGCGCGTCTCTTGTGACGATGAAATTGTACTTTTTTCTGGGATATTGGCAGCCAACTGTTAAATGCGTCCGGCGACCGTTAGCGAACGTGGAACGCATATTCGGCTGTGAAAGGGGGATTATAGTAATTTTCAAAATTAGAAAATCATCCAACGCCTCGCTAACTTAAAATAAAAACCTCATTCTGTAATGCAATTTCGTTAAAAGCTTTTTCACCATCATTGCCAGCGTTCGCAATTATGTTCTACTTAACATTTATAAGAGATATTGACTTACTAAGTATTGATCTTTAAGTTTTACGTTTTCTACAAGTATGAAGTATGAAAATATAATGAAATCAGTGAAAAACAGGCTGTAAATTTGTTTATACTGCGTGATTCCTTAGAGTGTCAACTTAATTTACTTGAGTCGAGCTGTTTACGCTAAACGTACATATTTTTTCGCTACAAGAAAATTAAATATACGACGCGACGCTTTGTTGCGATGCATGCGTCTCGGGCGTCAAGCAACGCATACGCAAGGAGATGTTGTTCGCATAAAGCGGCGGTAAAAAACGCGTCGTCGAATTTATAACGCCGCCATAATTTCCCATGAGAAATCAAAATTTATTCGCGGCGAATTTGCGGCGACGACGGCGGCGGCATTTGCGTGTAAGCAATTCTTGAACTTCAATGCAGCCGCCGCCACCGCCGTCTTCATCACCGCCGCGTCGTTGCGGCGCCCGTTTCTATATTTCCAGTAGCATTTAAACAAGAAAAGGGCTTAAATGTAATCAGCATAGCAACATGCATATGCCGCCCCATCATATACACATTCGTTCGCCCGCATTCGCGGCCGCCGCCTCATGTGCAAACAAGGCGCGCGCTCCGACATTATTATTTGCCGCTTTACGCACATTGAAACGTGCCCCTTCGTGCCATTTCTCATCCGAGTGCGGCGGCGGTGGCGGAAGACGTAAAAATTACGTTTAATATTCGCCGCCGCTCCGGGCACGCCAACCGCCAAACGCTATTTGCTTATTTGCGTTTCATATGCGCGCGACCGCATAATGTATGCGCGCAGCGTTGTGGTCCGCCGCCCCCATTTCGCTCCGGAAGTAAATGAGCAAACATATTTAAGATTTCCGGAATGCATCGGCACGCACGTCAAATACGCTATAATTAATTTGATTTTATTTACCTAATTTCAATTTTATGCAGTGTTGCTGATACAACACTTGATACGCGTTTCAAGATCAACACAAAATTCAATAACTTGTTTTACTCGTTATTCTTACGAACGAATGGTGTTAGTAAGATATAGTTTTAATGCTTAGCGCTTGCAATGTTTTCGGTTGCGTTTAATTGCCTCATGTGTGTGCGCGCAATTTTATGTTCTTCCCTGGGCATTAATATGTTTTATGATTTACTAGTCCTCCAAATGTCAAAGAAGAAGAAAGAATGCTTCCCAAGAACATAATTTCATTTGGAGCGTGCACACACAAGACGTAATTTTAATTAGCTCGTGCATTTTGCAACACACATTCTGCGTTTACGGCGCAAAATCGCAAACAAGGCAAACACAAAGTCTTCGTGATTTATTCCCGCCTGAACAGGGAAGACACACATGCAAACTCAATGTGACTGACGCTTGACTGCCTTTTATAACTAAGTAACTCTGCTCCATATTTCGCTGAAAACTTTCCGCATAATTAAAATGTGAAAATATAGAAATTTATTTAATTAGGCGGAAAATTGTCAGTCATTTAATTAATTGGGTTCATATTTGGTTTTAGTTGAAATTGTTTATCAAGAAATGAGCGTAACTGATTTTAATTGTATAAGTAACATGGCTAAATGAGCACAAAGCTGTTAAATTAGTTGCACATTTATTACCCTTTCCTAAAATTCACAGCTGAGCATGCTCGAAGTGCATCTTCTTATAAACATAATAAACACGATGATGCTATCTCGTAAAGTTGGTTAATGCAACGCAGCAATAATAATTATTATAGCAATAATATTAACGAGAATATAACACAAGATCCTTGGTTTTAATGGTGAACTAATTACGAAAGCCATCAGGTCCTTTCGAGCGTGATAATCATAAAAATGTAGGTATTGGCTCAAGTGCTTTTTATTGCCAACGAATTCATAAAATGGGTGGAATTTTATTGAATATTTGTTCTTCTTTTATTTGAATAACAACTTTGTAATTTGTAGTCGTCCAACATTTTATAATTGGATTTTCTTTTTGTGGTTAACCGAAATATTTTTGATTAACGAGGTATTAATTTTAATATGGGCATAAATAATTTTCTATCACTATTTTCACGGCGCACCGCGGCGATTTAAGGGGCATGGGCGTTGTAATTAAACTAAAATTACTCTATGCAACCGGCTGGAAAATACTCTATAAGTTATATCGCATTATCACGCGCTGCCGGCGAGGTGCACGCAGATTGCGCGGATGGCAACGAGACACAGAGCAGCCGCCAGTGTGACTGTGCAGACTGCAGCTCGTTACCACCCAGACGAATTTAATTTACATTAAATAAATTGCAACCGAAATTCACTTATGTGCGAATGACTCGGCCTACACGTTTTCAGCGCCGCCTACGTGTTTTATTGCAAATGAAACGACCGTCGCTATATGTATTGTAAGTTGTGTTTCTTGGAGCTGTACCAAGTTTTTAAACTGCAAAAACTAGTCTAGATGCAAAAACATCATGGAACTAAATAGAATTACAAACAATTATAGCTATTTATAGTGAATTTATTTCCTGATAAATATTAACGTCCTGTATGTTCCGCAATTTTTAAATCTGTAATATCTTCGAAAATATTCATTTAAATTATATGCTGTAAAGGGCCAAATAGATATTAAATTAGCAATATATTTAAGGTATTTAATTGAATAAGGATTAATGCTGCATTGGTTAAAATCGCTTCGAAAAGTAGCCATTATTTGCCGTAAAAAGTAAATGACAAAAAAATGTTATTGTGGGATATCAATAAGAGATAGACATTTACCATCACGGAGCTTTCTGCAGACTTTTTCAATGTGTACAATACTTAGTACATTATTTTGATAAATATCATAGGGTTCAGCCCGCATTTGCAATGTAAGCGGAAAAAATGTAATTATTTACGATATCACATTAGAAATCTCAAAATAACAGTATTTTTCCATTTATACTATGTGTAGTGATAGTGAAGGTGCACGTAAATAAAACAATTTTTAAAATACTAAACAATCAGTAATCTCATTATAATTAACTAACATTTAAGAAATGCTTCAATTATAAGCCATATTCCTATCAGAAATGTAGATAATTATTTGGTGTTACTTATTTTAAACTAACTTCCGCCTTAGATTTAGTAAACAACTTTATTTAATCAGAATATTTATGTAAGATACCAAGTTTTATTTCATCACATTACTTCAAAATAACTCATTATAAAGAGGACGATAATTGCGGATTTACACAAAGCGAATAACGCGAAAGACATCTTTGTGCGCGAAATATGTTCCGTGGAGTATTGAAAGCCACAGCATAAAGACATCTTTCAGCACACAGTGCCATCCGTGCTCGCGATGTAAATAGTTTGTTGCCTATAGAAAACGCAATTTGCACACACTCGCTGCGTCGCATAACAGTCATAAACACGTTGAGGCGACACTGTGATGAAAACCACTTTGGCGTAATTTTCCGCCATTTATCTATCTCCACCTGCATGCATACAAGGCATACTGCACGTGCCAACAAAAGCCATGCGCGCAAGAAGTTCCATCCTCGACTACTGCTATTTTGCATTTGAGCAAGTGTCGTATTCATTTAATTTTAGCGACACCGCATGAATGCACTTTGCGCGGGCGAAATTAATGTCGACGGCGCGGCGCAATTGTATGGCGCGCGCGTTCGCGTGCTGATAAATTGGATGTGAAATGCAGGAGAAAACATGGAAAAAACACACCACCACGCAGAAGAAAACGCACAAAGCTCGCACGCGTTTATTTTTAAACGTTGTCAATGCTCTTTCTCTTCGCTCAAGCGCATGTGAAGAGCTTTTCGTGGCACGGTTGTAGAGCGTAATTAATTAACGACATGCATGTGCAACGGTTTATTTAATTTGGACGTCCAGTGCTGTATTAAACCAAGAAATCCACCAGATTTTTATTTATTTTAAATCGTGAATTAAAACTGAGTGCGGGTAATTTAATTTTAAAAAATTGGAGTATTGATGGTTTGCATAGTTTGCTCTTGAGTTTAATTCGTACAAGAAGTGAGTAACAACGATAAATGAACGGATGTCAACAAATGCGCTCGTATAATTAACCGTTAATGGGTGTCGTGTCCTTTTCTTCCCAAATATAAATAAATGCGTCCCCGCTTTGCACGAGGAAGGAGCGAGATCATGAGATGGCACGCGAAGACAAAGTATGCGCTCGACAATGGCGCGAGTGCGCTTCGTTTGTACATGGGATGTAATCAAGTGCGAAAGCACTCTTTACGTTAAGAAATCATTACTCAAACTCACACGTTATCAACGAATGAACGGTCAACGAAGGAGCGAGTTCAGCAATCCGCAGCTGGAAACTGTAAATGGCCCATTTACCGCACTTCCACTAAATCTACCAATAACGAGAAGTACTCCAAATCGACGTCCGAACCGTTTCGATTCAATAGGAAAGTCATTATTCTACTGAATTAACCCCCAAAGTTGGTATAAATTCACACCAAGTTTTTTAGATTTTCGTCTAGCTTGGATAAAGTGTAGATAAATGCTCAAATTTTAGTTTAAAACGTCAACATTTTAATACCAAAGTTGGTATTTATTGAAATCTATTAGGCAAAGCAATTCTAAGCAAAACTTGTGTATTTGCAAAGGATAATCGAGCATAGTTTGCGTCTGGAGGATCACAGAAAGTAAATAACATTGTCCTATGAGGACAACAGCAATGACAATGTCTGTTTGTTGCGCGCAACGCTGAAGATCTAACTAAACATGACCGTGTTTATAATGCGTTTTCGCAATATGGGCCCGCGCATTTATACGTTCGAAATCAACGTTGGCGAACACAACGCAAAGTTTGTTCTTGTTGTTTGTTTCGAAATTAGACGAAATTCGCATTCATCCGCACGCGTTTCATAATCGCGATGAGTTTGCTACTGTCTCTGACACGATTTCAATCATTGTCCAAAATAATTATGCGTTTCCTGTTTTCGCACTAATTACATTTAGTCAAATTAGCTGGAATAAAAGTTTCAAATACCCATGGCATGATTCTTATTAAAAATTCTAATCAATGCAAAAGAAGCGAAACTTTAACGTTTAATTGGAATAATTGGACGACGCAAACTTTCGGCATTTTGCATTTAATAACAACGCAGTGTACGCGCGCTTCTTTGAAGAGGGCGAGGCGTTTCGCTGGGTAATCTTTTTACCCAATTATACAAACGGCAAAAAGATTAAGCTTGCTCCGGCTGTCCTTTTACATATCTAGCACGAGCGGCAAGCGTCTAATTCGTACACACGTAGTGAAAGACAGCACAACGGCATTGGCGGCGGCGGTAGCGCGCAAGGCGCTCGAAACTTTTAATCTCTCATTAGACCCCCGGACCTTTTGCGACGACTAATTGCGTTTGCGGAAGGACCATCTAAACGAACTTCTATTCTATACGTGCAATTTAGTTGGGTGATAAAACGGTACGCTTTCTATAAATGGATGAACTTAACTGGACATTCATTTCAATGCCAAACTGAATAGTTTTTCTCAAAAGATATCATGAATATGCAGATAGAATTATTTAATTTATTTACGAACGTATTAATCTATAAATATGCAAATTATGCTCAAAATTGGAATTAAATAACAAAATTATACATTTAATGGAAAATAGTCATGCAATTTTATTATGGTTTCAAGTATAAAGAGCTGAAAATTTGAATCAAGTTACTTCAAATTTATATGTTACCAGTTCATATCAATATCGTTTATCAAGGTAACGTTATGCAAGTACTTATTATATTTTCGGCCCTTTGTGCAATTTGTATGGTAAGGAAAGTGCATTAATTATTGGCAAATTTCAAATGATATTTGTTGTTTCAGGCACAAGTGCCTTTCCCAATTTTTCAGAAAGCTCAGTTCGAATGTTTCAGAGAAGGTGGAATTGAGCTAAAAGATAGGGGTGGTCCGAAAACAAGATGTATTGCCAATTGTGTTTTGACAAAGTTGAAAATCATTACTTATGATAATCAAGTTAATGTAACGTTTTATGACGTTGAAGTGAAGGAAAAAGCAAAGGCTTGTTTTGAAATTGTTAAAACTCGTGAGACATGTGAACGTGCTAACAAGTACAATGCTTGTATGAAAGATGTTATGATGCATTTCAGAACGAACCGAATTGAAACATGTGCTGATAAAACGAAAACGACTATTGTATTAACTGATTTGAATGATGTATGGAAACTGATGATGATGGAAAAGAATGCCTGTTTTGCTCGATGCATGATGATCGAACAGAAATATATTGACGAAAATGATAATATTAATATGGATACTATTAATATAGAGGCCCCTGGAAAAACTACTTTGGTTGCAGAAGTTGTTGAAAGTTGTAAACAGAAACACGTAATTGATGACAAGTGCAAACAAGTGACCAGGCGAATTTTTTGCATAAAACAGGAAGTTCATGGTAACCGTGGAGGGGCATAAGTGCGCGCTAATTTTTGTTAATTGCATTGGAGCCAATATATTTTTAAATTTATTTTATAATCTGTATGTATATTGATATCTGTGAATGCATTAATAAATATCATTGAATTAATAATGACAATGTCGCTAAGAAACCTCACATATTATGTATTATTTTAAGCTGAAAGAATAGCAATAGCAAACGAAATATGTTTCGATAAATGATCAATAATTCTGAATTCAACGATGGCATTAATAAGTGGTGATTAATACAAGCAAAACAATAAGTAACAATCACCATAAGTAACAATATTTTCAGGAGTGCACACTTTTCTGTTCTTTTCTATTCAGTTGAATAATTGAGCAGATATTATTGGTTCCTAGTGAATTGTTACTAATATTTCATAGGGCTCAGGAAGAAAAATGACGTAAAACATAACATTTCACGGCAATAAAACGAACAACGAAAAGTGAAGCCTGAATCACATGTGACTCAATTCACTTGCCAGACTGTTAGAAATTGATGAAGAAATGGTATGGAAGGTGATCAAAGACCTATGCAACAATACAAGAGCAGGCTCTGCTGGGATAGGTGGCATCCCAGCAGAGCTCATCAAAAATGCTTCTATCCTAAAATTTATATTAAGAAAGCTTGTGGTCATGGAAGTGGAAATGTTCAGGGTTGGATTTTTGCAGCAACTAACCATCTACATTATTCCGACGATCAGGTAGTCATGGCACCGTCAAAAGAAGACCTCGAGTTCTTCTTCTTCGTTGCCGTAAGTCGCTGTTATGGATAGGCAGTGTAAGAATATATGTACCATCTCCATTCTGCTATTCTTTTCGATAAATCGAAATTTTAAAAAACTTATTAAACAGAATGTTATTAGATATTAACGGATATTAAATACATTAACATATTTTGGATGTTGCAAAATGTACCATATTTCATAAATTATTGGATATCACGCGTTTGCCCGCTTTACGTGTTTGCACTACTCTACTATACTTATATCGATAAAATATTATATTAATGAAAAATCGTCACGCAACTTTATAATGGTTCCAAGCATAAACAGTCAAATATTCGTATCAATTCACATCAAAGTTATTCATTATGTTACCAGTTCAGTTACACTATGGTTTACCAATCTAACGTTATGAAAGTTTTCATTATATTCTCAGCTCTTTTTGCGATTGGTATAGTAAGGAAAGTGTATTAATTACCGGTAAGATGTCAAATATTTTATTATTTCAGGCACAAATACCTAATCCTCTATTCCAAAGAGTTAGAGCAGAATGTTTAAGGGAAGGCGGAATTGACCAAAAGGATTGGAAAGGTCCGAAAGCAAAATGCTCCGCCCATTGTGTACTCACAAAGTTGAAAGTTATTACTTATAATAATCAAATTAACCTAACGTTTTATAGCAAGGATTTGAAGGAAAAAGCAAAGGCTTGTTTCGAACTTTTTAAAAAACGTGAAACGTGCGAACGTGCTAACATGTACCGTCGTTGTGTAGCAAATGCTTTAGCGAATACAAGACCGGGCAGAATTCAAACATGTTCTGATGAAACTAAAACAACTATTATATTACTGAATCCATCTGATCTGGGGAAACTAATGACGAAGGAAAAGAATGCTTGTTTTGCTCGGTGTATAATGATATATCAGAGACTTATTGACGAAGCTGATAATATTAATATAGATATTATAAATGCAGAGGTTGGGAATGTTGCAGTGAATGTAGCAGAAGTTGTTGAAAGTTGTAAAAAGAAACACGTAAATGGTGATAGGTGCATACAAGCAAGCAAGCGAGTATTTTGTGTGAAGCACTCACTTAATCCTAACCGTGGAAAGGTGTAAGTGCAAAAAAGATTTTGTTTATTGTATTTATGCCCATATATCTTTAACTTATTTTGTAATATATTAACGTATTGATATCTGTCTATCCGTGAATAAATATTGTTCAACTAATAATTACGAAATCATCATGTGCTCTCAAATATATGAAATTATGAAGGAAATTATAATCGAAACCTAATCCTGCATTTGCCTCGACAAATGACATAACATATATGTTACGGCATTCAAATTTGTTGTTGCGTTTTAGATTTGAATAAGTGAATTGAATTAACGCTAATATATTATATTTTAATTTATATTCATTCGACAATCCAAAATTTAACTGAAAGCTCTTTATTAGTATTTTCCACACTATGGCATCAATAGGTGATCAAAACAAGCAAAGCGATGTGTTCCCTAGCGCGCACTTGTCATGCGCAACAATAGTGTGGGGGCAAGTGCGCTTATCTGTTTTTTCTGTATAGATTCGATTGATTATACAGACATTATTGGTTCCTATTAAAATATGATTAATAGTTTATAGGACTCAGTAACGGAATGACGAAAAACATAAAATTTCATTAAAAATTACAACTCAATAGAGATAAGCACCATCTCGAATTTTTATAATTTATTATGCAAAATCTTATTAGATATTTACAGATATTAAATATGTACATTAATATCATTCAGATGTTGGAACCGCAACCATTTGACATAATTATTATTTCACACTTGCCCCGTTTGGGCGCTTACATCATTCCATTATATTTTTATCGATAACGTGTGATATTAATGATAAATCATCACGCATATTTATTATGATTTTAAGTATAAAGAGCCAAAAATTCACATCAATTCACATCAAAGTTATATATTAAGTTAGTAGTTTAGTTACACTATGCTTTACCAATCTAAATTTTTCACATTTCTCTTTATATTTTCGGCTCTTTATGCAATTAGTATAGTAAGGAAAATCTATTAATTATCTGTAAGATGTTAAATATTTATATTTATTTCAGACCCAAGTACCTGCGCCCCAGTTCCAAAGGACTAAAGCAGAATGTTTAAAGGAAGCTGCAATTGACCTAAAAGATAAGAATGGTCCGAGAGGAAGATGCCTTACCAATTGTGTTTTAACAAAGTTGAAAGTAATTACTAATGATAATCACATTAACGTAACGTATTACAGCAAGGATTTGAGGGAAAAGGCAAAGGCTTGTTTCGAACTTTTTAAAAGTCATGAATTATGTGAACGTGCTAACAAGTATACTAAATGTATGAGGAATGTTATTGCGCAAATAAGACCGAGCAGAATTAAAATATGTGCCAATGAAACGAAAACAACTATTGTATTACCCGATCTAGGTCAGCTGTGGAAACTGATGATGAACGAAAAGATTGCTTGTTTTTCTCGATGTATGATGATCTATCAGAGATTCATTGACGAGAACGATAATATTAATATAGATATTATAAATGCAGAAGAGTATGGGAACACTATTGTGAATCTAACAGAAGTTGTTGAAAGTTGTAAAAAGAAACACGTAAATGACGATAAGTGCAAACAAGTAACCAAGCGAGTATTTTGTATAAAACAGTCACTTAACAATAACCGAGGAGGGGCATAAGTGCACAATAATTAATTATATTTGAGTCAATATGTGTTTAACTTATTTCCTAAAATTTTAGATATTGATATTTGCGAATATGGGATTTAATAAATACTGTTTAATAATTAATGAAAAAATCGCCAAGTGTTCCCAAATATTTTAAGTTATTTTGCCTTGACAAATGATATATGCAAACGCATTCAAATTTGTTGTTGTGTTTTGGATTTGAAGTGGATTGAAGTATCACTAAAATATCATCTTTTATACTCGATCAACAATTCCGAATCTAAACGCTTTTATTTGTACCCCAACTAGTTTCTACACTATGCAATGAACAGGTAGTATAAACAAGTAATGCGATACGTTCCCTAGCAAGCACTTGCCATGCGTAACAATTTTAGCGGGGCAAGTGCGCTTAACGGTTTTCCTGCATGCATTTGAATAATTCGGGTTAGATAATTGGTTCATAGTAAAATGTAACTAATATTTACTAGTGCTCAAAAAACTTACGTAAACCAAGAAATATCCTTAGAAATTACAAGTCACCAGAGATTTGTACCATTTACATGCTCCGCTTAATTTTCATAAATTGGGAATTTTTAAAATTTATTAAACAAAATAAAATATCATATTAATGATAAATCATCACGCGATTTTATTACGGTTTTAAGTATAAAGAGCCAAAACCTCGTATCAATTCATATAAATGTTGTATATGTTACTACTTCAGTTGCACTATGGCTTACCAATCTAAAATTATGAAAGTTCTCATTATATTTTCGGCCCTTTATGCAATTAGTATGGTAAAGAAAGTGAAATAATTATCGGTTAGATGCCAACTTTTTTTTAAAATTTCAGACCCAAGTTCCTCGAGCTCATTTCCATAGGTTTGAAGCAGAATGTTTAAAGGAAGCTGGAATTGATCAAAAACATAAGAATGATCCAAGAGGAAGATGTGTCATCAATTGTCTTTTCACAAAGTTGAAAGTTTTTACTCATAATAATGACATTAATGTAACGTATTATAAGAAGGATTTGAAAGAAAAAGCAAAGGCTTGTTTCGAACTTTTTAAAACTCGTGAAATATGTGAACGTGCTAACAAGTACAGTGGTTGTATGAGAAATGTTCTAGCGCAAATGAGAACGGGCAGAATTCGCACGTGTGCTGATGAAACGAAAACAGCTATTGTAGTACCCCATCTTTCTGATCTGTGGAAACTTATGTTGAAGGATAAGAATGCTTGTTTTGCTCGATGTATGTTAATCTATCAGAAATATATTGATGAAAATGATACCATTAATATGGATACTATAAATGAACAGGAGCGTGGAAAAACTAGTTTGAATGTAGAAGAGGTTGTTGCAAGTTGTAATGAGATACACATAAATGATGATAAGTGCAAACAAGCAGTCAAACGAATTATTTGTGTAAAACAAAGACTTAATTTTAATATTCAATGGCTGTAAGAAAGAGCACACGCCAATATATCTTATTTCATAGTAGTTTAACATATTGATATCTGCGAATATGTGATTTAATAAATACTGTTTAATTGATAATGACAAAATTGCCAAGTGCTTCCAAATATTTTAAGTGATTAAGGAAATTATTAATGATATAATTAATATACATAATAGATACCGCATTGAAATTTGTTGTTGCATTTTGTAGGATAATAAGTGGATTGAAATAACACTAACATAATATATTTTAATTTATATTCGATCAACAATTCCGAATTTAACTAAAAACTATTTATTAGTACCACATTTAGTTTTAACACCATGGCATCAACACAAACAAATCGCTTTACCGTTTTTCTGAATTCATTTGAATAATTGTAACTAACATTTCATAGGGCTCAGCAAAAAGTAAAAGTTTCCTGGAAATGACAGCTAATTGGTGATAAGTACCCAAGTGACCCTCGTGTTGATTGGCATAAATTGCGAATTTGTTAAGCAAAATCTTTTGAAATATCAACGAATATTAAAACCATCACTATATTTTACATATTGCACATATTACATAAATTAAGCGCTGTTATGCACTTGCTCTGTTTACGTGCCTACATCACTCCACTATATTTTTATATCGATAAAATATTAATGATTAATGGTCACGCAAATTTATCATCGTGCCAAATATTTATAAAGAGCCAAAAATTGTATCAATTCACTTCAGATTCATATGTTAATTGAATTAGACTGTGATCTACCAAGCTAACGTTATGAAAGTCCTGCTTATATTTTTGGTCCTATATGGAACTAGCATGGTAAGGACACTGATTTTCGCTAATTTGTCAAGTGAAATTTGTAATTTTAGGCGCAAAATGAAGGATTCCCTAATAAATTTCAAAAGCTGCATCTAGAATGTTTAAAGGAAGCTGGACTTGAGCTTAAAGACAGAGGTACTCCAAAAGCAAGATGTCTCAACAATTGTGTTTTCACAAAGTTGAAAATTATTACTAGTGATAATCAAGTTAACGCAACGTTTTATAAAAGTGATTTGAGGGAAAAAGCAAAAGAATGCTTCGAACTTGTCAAAAACCTTGAAATGTGTCAACGTGCTAACAGGTTCCAGATGTGTATGAAAAATGTTCATCTGAATAGGAAAATGAACAGGATTCAAAAATGTAATGCTGAAACCAAATCAAATATTGTGCTGAACGCATTAAATGATGTGTGGAAGCTAATGAAATTAGAAAATAATGCATGTTTTGCTCGATGTATGATGATCCAACAGGGATATATTGACGAAAATGACAATATTAGCACGGAGAGATTAAGTGAAGACGCACCCGAAGAAACCACTTCGAATATAGAAAAGCTTATTGAACATTGTATTAAGATTCACGTTGATGATGATAAGTGCAAACGAGTGACAAGGAGAATTTTTTGTATAAAACAGTTACTTAATACTAAGCGCGTCATATAAGGACAGTGCTGAAATAATACTGTAGCATTTTCATTATAAATAAAGTGAAGTGAATAAAGTGAAGAAGTACACACAAGTTTTTCTTTAATTGACTTTGATCCAATACGTCTCAAATTTATTTCCTATTATTTTAAAATATTAAATTTTTTTATTTAAAATAATTGAATAGTAAATGAAACCCAATTTCTGATACATAAGTACCGTACTCAAATTTGTTGTTGCGTTTTAGAGTTGAAAATCTGAATTGAGGTAGCACTCAGATATTAATTCTCAATTTAACTAAAAGTTATTTATTAAGTGATCAAAACTAGTAAACAAAAACATTGGAATCTGTAGCACGTGTGTTGTTTTTGTTTAGCTGTTTTTGTACGGATATATTTCATACGACCTAGCACAAATAATGACGCAAAACACGGAATTTTCTTAGCAATGTCATTGCTGATAAGCTGTTATTCCCGTCATCAATTGGGAATTTTCTTCATTACTTAGATAACATTCTTTTACATATTAACTATATTAAGTAGATAACAAATGTTGTGATGTTGCAAATTCTAGTATATTATATTAATTGTGCGCTATTAACGCACTTGCCCCAATCATGCGCTTAGCCACTACACTATATTTATATGAATACAATTTTAATGATAAATGGTCATGCAAGTTTACAACCTTTCCAAATATAAAACGTAAAAAATTCATATAAATTCACTTAACATTTATATGTTCAATAACTTATCAAACTAACGTGATGAAAGCCTCCATTATAATTTTGTCCCTTTGTGCAATTACTGTGGTACGCAGAGTGAATTAGTTATGAGTAATATGTCGAACAAAATTTTGTATTTTAGTCCCAAAATGCAGCTCATTATAAATACGAAAACACCAATGCAGAGTGTGTGAAGGAAGCTGGTGGGAAAGCAAAATGTGTCATGAATTGTGTTTTTACAAAATTGAAAATTTTTACCGCTGATGGTCAGATTAACGTAACATCGTATAGAAACGTGATGAAAGAAAAATCAAAAGCTTGCTTCGAACTTTTCAAAAGTCATGAAAAATGTGAACGTGCAAATAAGTATAATATGTGTATGATAAATGTTGTAAAGGATTCAAAAATGTCAAGCATTCGAAAATGCGCGACCGAAACGAAAACAAGTGTTGTGATAACTGAATTAAGATATCTGTGGATTGAAATGAAGAACGAAGAGAATGCTTGTTTTGCTCGATGTATGATGGTTTATATGACATTTCTCCATCCAAATCACGAAATTAATATGGACTTGATAAATGCCCAGAAAGCTGGTGAAACTAATTTGAATGTAGCAGAAGTTGTTGAAAATTGTAAAAAGAAGCACATAGAGAAGGATAAGTGCAAGCTAGTGACTAAGCGAATTTTTTGCATAATGCAGACTTTAAACGTTAAGCGCATAATATATTAAGTGAATTGCTTAAACAAATATTAAAATCAATGAAAATTGTTTTATATTAGGTACTTCCCTTATAGAAATGTGAACAATTATCTATGGAAATTTCTTATCTATTTTTCCGAATTTTGATTGTTTTTTTAGAGAATATATAATTGTTGTATTATATTCTAACATAATAAATAACTTATTTACGTGTCTCATTGAATATTCTCATTGAATATATCTCATCACGCTAATTTGGTATCAATAATTTATTGTGTTGCGAAAGTTCTAGTAATAAATATTATAAGTATAAAAAGGAGTATAAAAGTTGTTATAACAATTTCACAATTTTTCTTTAAAAATTTCATATTATTGGTGATCAGTGCAACTCTTCATTTTATGTGATACGTGTTACATACGTGTTACATATGAAGTAATTGCCATAAATTGAGGATTTTCTTACTTAATTAAGCAAAATCATGTTACATATTAACGATATTAAGTACATAACTATAATATTTTTCTATACATTATTAATGCACTTCCCCGTTTTCTACTATACTTACCTTGATAACATATTAATGATAAATGATCACGCAAATTTATTATCATTTCAAATATAAAACGCAAAAAATTCATATAAATTTATGTGTTACAAGTTCAGTTAGACTGAATCAACCAAACTAACGTTATGAAAATCCTGATTATAATTTCAATCCTTTATGCAAAGAGTATTGTAAAGGGACTGTATTATTTATGAGTAATATATTAAACAAAATTTTGTATTTTAGGCACAAATTGCACCACCTACTCATAGAAACGCAAAAGTAAATGCAGTATGTTTGAATTCAACACACACTGGAATTGAACGCATCGATAAGGCTGGTTCGAAAGAAAAATGTATCATGAATTGTATTTTTACAAATTTGAAAGTTTTTACTACTGATAATCAAATTAACGTAACATCGTATAGAATTGATTTGAGGGAAAAAGCAAACGCTTGTTTTGTGCTTGTGAAAAACCACGAAATATGTGAACGCGCAAATGAGTATAATATATGTATGTTACAAGTTATGAAGCGCGCAAAGAAGAAACATATTCAAAAATGCGTGACCGAAACAAACACACCTGTTCTTTTATCGAATTCAAAATCTTTATGGAAAGCAATGAGAATTGAAAAGAATGCTTGCTTTGCTCGATGTATGCTGATCTATATGACGTTTGTTCATGAAAATAATGATATCAATATGGATATGATAAATGCACAGGAAGTAGGCGAAACTGGTTTGAATATTGAAGAAGTTGTTGAAAGTTGTAAAAAGCTAAATGATTATACTGATAAGTGCAAATTAGTTTCGAAGCAAATTTTATGTGTAATGAAGGCACTAAAAATTGTGAGCATTTATGGCGCATAGATCTGAGTAAGTATTTAAAATGAGGTTTTATCTATCAATATACGCATAAATAATCAGATACTATTGTGCAAAATTTGTTTATTGTCATATTATTGTGAGGAATATAGTATTAAAGTTTGGAAATTACCTTATAATTATCCAAAAATAAATACGAATAATTTAAGTTTGTACATGTTGTTTTTAAGAAATACCATATTTTCCACAATACTTAGAAAAAAGTGTGCGTGTTATAGTTAGGTACGTTTTATAATACGAGAAATAAGTTATTTAAAGAAAATTAACATAGCAGAATTATTAATTGCATTTATTACAACAGCGTTTTCTTTTCGTAACTTAATAACCTCAGATAAGTAAACAGATACTTGGGAAAAAATCAAATGATAATAAAACCAATTGGTCCTTAGAGGGAAACAAAATTATTATAGTGTTTTAGTAAATATGTTTTTGTTTTGCATGTTTATAAAAGGACGGCTACGCGCAATTCACGTGGTATACTAAATTTTCTTGTATGGAAAAATTACAAAATTGAATAAATTTTCATTTTTGCCACATAAATAGAATTGCACGTATGTACAGTTAACCAAATTAATTTATATTCCTATTAGTTAAGGCCTCACGCAAATTTAATTCTAAAATAAGGGGCAAAGTAACGCAGGGGGCCATATGGCAATATTTGGGGGACCTAGTAGCGTTCGGGCCGGAATTCGTGGTATGAACACAGGGGCTAAATTGCTGAAGGGTAAACTGTCGCTGAGCGAAAGGTCGGGGGACCAAGTGACGCGGGCCTTAACATCATTAAACCCACTATCACTGTTTTTTTCAGTTCCATAGCTCGACAAATGAGATAATAATTAACCGAAAGGCGGCATTACTAAAACTACTGAGAGATGCATCTATTTATTATAAATGTTATTTTCAATTGTTGTGAATCATCACGCCAATTTACTATCAATAATTTATTGTGAAGTATATTTTGCATATAAAACTCAGCCAGGTGGAGTATAAAAACAAATTATTTCTGAAAAAGGCATCAATTTTTATTTGCGTGCTTCTGCTTTCCGGTATGCTATAATTGTACAGTTTAAATTATGAAACTTTTTATAATACTTTCCGTCTTCTGCGTAATTGTATTGGTATAGTGTGCTACATTACTGAGGTGACTATACTGTTAATAAAGTGCGAATTGTAATTTTAGGCCAAACCGGAATCTAAGGATCGCAAATTTGACGAAGCTCACATGCAATGTACGAGAGAAGCTGCCGTACATAACTCGTTCAAACAAGATCCTAAAGGATTATGTATTGCAAATTGTATGCTGATTAAGTACAAAGTAATTAGCGATGAAGGTAAACTTGACATCGCGAAATATCCCGTCCATCTATGGAAACCAGTAAAAGCTTGCTTTGTGAAGTACCAAAAGCTTGAGCCTTGCGTACGTGCCATTATGTTCTACAAATGCACGGAGAAAGCAGTTGACACTACGTGGGAGGCAAGAATCACGAAATGTGCTAAGGAAAGTAAAGCGCCGATAACTGTTACTAGTAAAGCAGGTGATTGGGAGAAGCTAACATATGAGCAAAAGCTCTGTTTTACTGGTTGTGTATTGATTGACATGCAAGTTCTTGAAAAGAATATTGTACTTAATCTGGAGAGTATTAATTTATATTCAGGTGATTACAGTGCTGTGAATGTTGATGCAGCTATGGAAATTTGTAACAAGAGGCATCTTAAAACTGGCTCGTGTAAGGAAAATGCCCAAATATTTATGTGTGTAATAAAGGAAGTTGGAAAGCAGAGCCAATAATATATAGATAAATATCTGTAGAATATTGTTAATCTCGAATAATAATCAAATAATAATTGTAATTTCGTTTGCTTGTGAAATAAAACTAATCTATAAAAATTATTATTCATTTATGTCTTATTTTAAATACCTACATCTTGGTTTTCAGATTTTTCAGATAAGGTTATAAGAATCTTCACAAATATCACCATGGATGAAAGCAAGTTTTGATTTTTGCGTATTACATATCCAAACGAAACCAGGTAGTCATCTTAAGTTAGATATTTTTTATATTAAAAATTATATGATTTCCAAAATTAATAGTTTATTTATGAGTAACGTATCGACTGATTTGTAGTAATAACAAAAAATTGCACTTATATTAATATGTTGTTATTTTGGTCGAAAAATTGGAAAAACATTTAATCATGTTTTCTTGTGTTGTTGTCGTCAATAAGAACAATTTATGAGTTTATGAGTAAATCTGGTGTAGCTGCAGCACGCTATTTTTTTAGGTTTATTGTTTAAAAATGAGGCGGATTTTGATTTCTGTGTTATTAATTGAATTAACAATTTACGAAAATGCTATAATAATATTTTCTGATTGTTGTGATCACGAGATAATTAGTAACACTGTTGCTGAATGTTTAAATCTATTGAAATTCTTCGTCTCAATGAATAGGTATGTGATCACGCAAATTTGTTATCAATAGTTTATTGTGATGCGTAATTTTAGATATAACGTCCAAAAATAAATATTATGTCACTCAGGTGTAGTATATAAAGGAAACTATTTAACCAGAAGCCATCAATTTCATTTCGGTGTTCCTATTTGGTAAAATTCTATTGTTAAAAACATGAAACTTTTTATTATAATATCTGCCCTTTGTGCAATTGCAGTGGTATAATCAAGTGTAATAAATTAAGTTTAATATTAATAAAATCCTCGTTGTATTTTTAGGCCACCCCGGGATCTGGGAATCACGAATACCTTAAAACCCACAAGCAATGTATGAAGGAAGCTGGCGCGGATTACTCGATCAAGGAAGATCCAAAAGCAAAATGTGTTACTAATTGTGTTTATACTAAGTTCAAGGTTTTTACCGCTGATGGTCATCTTAACGAAACGGCATATGGCACTGATATAAGGAAACCAGTAAAAGATTGCTTTGAAACTCATAAGAAGCTTGAGCCTTGCGAACGCGCGAACATGTTCTATAAATGCACGAAAAAAGTAGTTGAGGATATATGGGATGCAAGAATCAAGAAATGTGCTGCAGAAACTAAAACGACAGTGTCCGTCAAAAGTGAGGAAGAAATGTGGAAGGAGATAGCCCATGAGAAGAAGTCTTGTTTTGCGCGTTGCATGTTGGTTCACATGGAGCTTCTTGACAAGGAGCATAAACTTAATATGGATAAAATTAATCTGTATGCAGCTGGTAACAACGTTTTAAATGTTGAAGAAATTATTGAAAATTGTAATAAGGAGCATGTTAGTGATGATTCGTGTACGCAAATTGCCAAAAGGGCTCTCTGCGTGTTATATAAAATTCCAGAGAAGAAAGACAAGAAACAATAATAGTTACCTACATATAGAATTCTGTAATCTACTTTAGAATTCAATCATAATTATAATGATGTTTGTCGTGAAATAAAGTTAATCTATATAAAATTATTATGAATCAATCTCCTTCACAACCTTAATTTTTCTTCAAGGTTAAAGTTGAATTACTCAACCATTATTATAAATATATTCAAGAAGCAAAATTGTTTAAATATTTAATTTTTAGTCTTCCCATAGGAAGACCTAATAGTTTTGTGTCTGTACTGAAGTTTATCTAATAGTAAGTAATTAAACGAATACAGATATTTATGCATCAAGTATAAAAATTACGTAAGTAATTAAAAAATTAAACAATAAGAAACTTTTTGTGAAGAAATTAATATATAGATAGTGAAATATTTAATTCATCAGCCAAGTCATATATAAATAAGAGGATGGGTCACATGCCTCATTAGAATGAATTACTAAATTATTCAGTAAAATAGTGTTTTCTGTTTTTCATACCCAGCAAACATTGGGGCTTTATGACTTGACCCAATTAAAAGAAATATGTATATTTCTACATTATATAAAATATTATAATTCTGCGTTAAATATCACATGCAATTTTTATATAGGTGTACTTGCAATGACACTTTGTTTATTAATACATGAAATTTTTTTCAGTATCGCATCACCACTCATCGGATCAGCATGAAAGGTTTAATTGTAATACTAGTCATGTACTCAATGACTATAGTAAGTAGTTATAACAACAACACTGTCATAATATAATAATAATTTCTTTTAGGCAAGTACAAAACAAGTACATGTTTATCATAAGTACCATAAACAATGCATGGATGAAGCAGGGGTGGAGTTTGCTGACCAAGAAAGTCCAAAAATGAAATGTGTTGCAAATTGTGTTCTAACTAAAAGTCAAATAATAACTACATATGGCTTATTAAATACAACTACATATCCTGACGATGTCAAACCGAGAGCAAGAGTTTGCTTTGAAGCTTATAAATTCGAAGAGGAGTGTAAACGCGCTAATAATTATGTAAAATGTGTTGAAGCTCAAATACAACGTGTTTGGACTAAACGAATCCCAAAATGTGCAAATGAAACCAATACTCACATTGACTCAAACGCTGATATTAAGGCTGTGTGGAAAATAATACTTCGTGAAAAACACCCTTGTTTCAGTCGCTGCTTGCTTCTATATACTAAACTTATTGATGAAAATAATGACCTAGATATTGATACAATTAGTGTTTATACTTTAAGCAATAATAAGCTGAACTTGGAGGATATGGCGGAGAAATGCAATGAAGAACATCGCGAACATAAAGAATGTTTACAAGTCTCGAAGAAACTGAAATGTTTATTACGAGCACTTAACGTAATTTTGTAGAATGTTTAATTTTGTTATACATTTTTCCGTTATGTTGGTTGCTATTTTCCCAAAATTTCCAATACTTAATTACGTAATTATTATTATTTTACCAATAAATCCTAATAGCTGCTGATGAAAAATAATGTTACAAATATTTCTTTGTACAACACCCAAACATATTTTTTAATTATTAATAAACAAATAACAGTAATTATTGGATATGTCATTCTCATAATTATTACCATATATAAATTATAAAACCTGGCTACAATATAGAAATAAACTTGCCTTATAATTTAATAAGCTTAAACAATTAATTTTCTATGCTCTATATAGTAAATATAAACCCTTAAATATAGTTTAATTTTCCAGATATAACTAGAATAATCATTTATAAAACTTTAATAATATAAAATATTGTTAATTAATATTTAATTAACGATTAATATCTTTTACATAAAATGATCACCTAATCATTTTGCAGTCTACTAGGCTATTTATGATAATTATTTACACATGGTCAGATAAATAACACTCAATTATGATTTTTTGCACACGGGCATAAAAATTGAGTTTTGCATAACAAAATTTAAAAATAATGTTAATAATATCATTTAAATGACATAAAATCATGTAATATTGTAATATTGTATTGTTTCGAAAGCAGAAATATCGCGTTGATGATTTAATTAGGCGTACACAGAGTATTTTCCCAAACGCAAGTGTACGTATAAGAGGAGATACCACTGATCAATTTTTATCCAACATATTTCATGTGTATGATTGTAACCATTTAAACAAGCAAGCATGAAATTATTAATTGTATTATTTTCCCTTTTTGCGTTTTCGTTGGTAAGTAACATCAGACAAACTGTAGAGTATCTCGAATATTGACAATACAATGTGTTTCGTTTAGGCTGATAAGGCACATCATCGTCAATACCGTGAATTCCACCGTGAGTGTCTGAAGGAAGCTGGAGTAGATTACAAGGACAAGGAAGACCCGAAATACAAATGTATTGCTAGTTGCGTTTATACCAAAATGCAGATTATTACTGCTGATGGCCAACTAAACATAACTGCATATCCCGATAACATGCATGAAAAGGCTAAAAGTTGCTTTGAACCTAACAAGGATCTTGAAGCTTGCGAACGCGCAAGTAAGTTCTCCAAATGTATTAAGCCGGCAATGAAACTGAAATGGGGTGAAAGAATTCAAAAATGTGCTACCGAAACAAACACCAAAGTTGACGCTAGTAATAGGAAATCTATGTGGAAAATGATGATGGATGAGAAACACGCTTGTTTCGGTCGCTGCATGATGATGCAAATGAAACTTGTAGATGAAAACAATGATATTAACATGGATACAGTCAATTTGTTTGCCGCTAGCGATAGCAGTGTGAATGCAGAATCAATTGTTGAAAATTGCAACAAGGAGCACAGCTATCCTGACATGTGCGTTCAAGTTGCCAAGAGAATTGCTTGTGTCTTCAAGGCCCTCAAGAAAGTGCATAAAGAATAGATAATTATTTTTTGAATTAATGTAAAAGTTCTTCAAGATTATTGTTTAAAAATAAATAAAATTTTAACCAAAAAGCAAAACTTAGTTTCAAGCAACGATAGTTTTATATCACTTAACATAAGAAACTTTATCTTCTTATATTTAAAAGCAATGATATCCAATATGCCAAGATTCCCAGAAAGATGGAATGTGCGCATACAGTAGATCGGTAAATTTTACATTAAGAGGACTGTAAGAAATTAAAAATTTCGGAGTTTTCTGAAATATTATAACAAGTGAATAGTAGTTTAAAATGGGATCGTAAATGAAATAGGAAATGTATATTATTATTGGATAAAAATTGAATGAAAAACAATCACCAAATCCTGAAATAAAAATTTTTAAAACTGATAAGTAGTTGTTTTGTCATTAATTTAAGAACATTTGGTTTTGGCAGATAGATTTTTTTCTTCGTTGCCGTAAGTCGCTATTACGGATAGGCGAATCGCCTGTATTTGCACCTAGACATGGCTAGGATTATTCTATGAGCATATAATCATTACAACGAGTAGGTTGCTAGCCTTGTTCAAGGTGAAGAAGGCTTCATTTTCGACAATCAACGATGTTGGTATGATTGCCGGAGCGAGTAG
>JARJDV010011140.1:0-21400 GCA_030264675.1 Anaulacaspis nigra | reverse complement strand
TATCAGGGGGAATATGGAATTAAATAGGAGTTTTGCTAGATTATTTTTATAAATTTAAATATTTCCATTCGATGCAGCAGTTATTTAAATGTATAAAAATTTACAAATTGAATGAGGGATTTCCTAGGAAAATTTTGGCGAAAAATATGCAGTAAACAGGGGGAATATGGAATTGAATAGCAGTTTTGCTGGATTATTTTTATAAATTTAAATAACTGCATTCTAGCAGCAGTTATTAAAAATTATGAATTGAATGAGAAATTTTCTAGGAATTTTTTGAAGTTATCAGGGAGAATATGAAATTAAATCGGAGTTTTGCTGAACTATTTTTAGACATTGATAGGCAGTGCAGGAAAATATTTGAAATAATATTGAATGTTGTGGAATGCTTAACAAGACAAGAAGAACAACGCGCAAAACGCAATTGCGTTGATCGCAGCTAGCTTACGTTAAGTTAACTTAAGTTAGCTTAGCCGTGCTGCCGCAGTGTTCATTACGGACGACGCAATGCAGAAATGCGCATGCAAATAAGCGAATATAAATAATTCATTTTCATCGCCGCGCTACGGCCGCGCTTCAACAGGCAACTAAAAGGCGAACGATTCACTCTGCGCGCACAAGGCGCTCAGTAACATTACTTATTATAATATATTGTCAATTCGCATCGCGAGTGGCGTTATCATTCGGAATGAATGATATTATTCAATTATCTACAACTTTTTCTCTCTCTTCGCCGTCCAAGCTGCGTGCAACAGGTGATTCGAGAGTCATCTCTAACAAGCTTACTTTATCTCAAACTTGTTCTGGTCTAATCTTTTATTTTATGCGTGAGTTGAACGAAGAAGAAGTGTTTACAGCTTGGGAGTTTTGAGATGAATTAATTGTTTAATAGGTGTGAAATGAAATTGAATAGGAATTTTGCTGATTCGTATGCGACAAACGTTTGTTATGATGGTGTTTGTTGCGGTTTGGAATTTTTTTATATATATACTTTCATAATTTATTTATGTGAAATATTGGTCATAATTAAACGAAGAAGGAGAAGGTAATAAACGATGAAAATAGCATTGGCTATTTGTAGTGAAAATTAATGAGCATTAAAATTTATATTATATACATGTTGTAGCTCGGTTTTGCAAGTGAAGTAGTGAAGCGATTTGGAAAAATACGGATTTTAGGTTAGGTTAGGTTTAAAAGGGAATGAGATGAGAGGGGAAAAAACCGTGTTGAGTATTAATATTTTATGGGATTTGTGTTGGGCGTTTTGTTTGATTTCGTTTGCGGTTGAGCAGCGAATGTGCTTTAAGCTGTCGACTGAGAATAAAATGACGCGAAGAGAGAAGTTGTAATACACTTATAACTTTATGAGAGTTTGGTGGGTATTGCATATTGTGATTATTTTCGCAAGCGAGGCGAGCAAAGTGGGATTGAAGTGTTGGATTGGTTCGGGAGATTTGTACCATTTGGAGATTATTTTGAATATCTCGGGAAGTAGCGGGGATTTTGAGATGATTTTTTGACTGGGAGGAGGGGATTAATTGGGTGATGATTGGTAATTTTTTTGGATTTTTTGAAAGGGTGTTTTGCGAGATTTTGGGGTTTAAGATGAAGAAGTTGGAGAGTGATGGTGTTTTTTGGGAGGTAATTGTGAATATCTTAGGAAGTATTAGGGATCTGTAATTTATTTTTTGCGTTATTGGGAGGGGATTAATCGGGGGATAATTAGTGGTTGTTTGAGATTTTTTTAGAGGGTATTTAGCAAGTTATAAAGGGTTGAAGATGAAGAAGATGTTGGAGTTGATATTTTTGTTTCTATATTTGGGTGCGGGATAATTTGAAGTATCTCTGAAAGTATAGGGGATATTTGGATGATTTTTTGATTGGTTGATAGAGGGTTAATTGGGTGCTAATTGATAATTATTTTACATTTTTTGAGGAGGTTGGCTAAAAGTTATGAGGGGGTTAAAGATGACGATAGGAAAGAGCGATGATATATTTATAGTTTGAAGTTTCGACTGGAGATTATTTAAATATCTCCGGAAGTATTAGGGATTTTCGAATGATTTTTGAATTGATAGAAAGAGGATGAAATAAGTAATAAATGGTAATTATTTGGAAGTTTTTGATTGGATAATTAAAAAGTTATTAGAGATTGAAGATGAAAGAGTCAAAGCACTACTTCTAATATTTGAGTATCGAATAAGTTTAAATATCTTGGAAACTATTGGGGATTTTGAAATAATTTTTTTAATGGCATAGAAAGAATTAAGAGAGTGATAGTTGGTAATTATTTTAGATTTTTCGGAAAGATATTTGAAAAGATATTAAAAGTTAAAGATGAGGTTCGGAGAAGAGTAGTTATAGTCTAAGATAATTCTAAATATCTCTGAAAATATTAATCATTTTTGAATAAATTCTTTAATGGTGTAAAAATGATTAGAAGGGTGATAGTTGGTAATTATTTTAGATTTTTCGTAGAAATATTTGAAAAGTTATTAAGAGTTGAATCTAAGATTAAGAGCCCAACACTGATGTTTTCATGTTTCTAAATTTAGGTCGAACGTAATTTTAAATATCTCCGAAAATATTTGAGATTTTCGAAAGATTTTTTGAATGGTTTAGAAAGTATTAAATTGATGATAATTGGTAATTATTTTAGATTTTTTGATTACCTAGTTACAAAGTTATTAACAATTGAAAATTGACCTTTTAAGGAGCGCTCATATTTTGTTTACGTTTCTAAATGTAGGTAGAAGATAATTTGAAATAACTCGGAAACTAATTGGAATTTTTGAATGATTTTTGAATTGCTAAAAAGAAGATTAAATTGTTGATAAACGTTAATTTTTTCAGATTTTTCTGAAGAATAATTACAAAGTTATTTAAGGTTGAAGTTGAGGTTGTAAATTTTTGAAAGGTCTAATATTTCTCAATAAGTCTTAATTAGTTTCAAACAATTTTTTTTCGTAATTGCACAATTATTTATGTTTTTTTTTGTCTTTTGCTCACAGATATTCCGGCGCAGGTACCACCATTGACGCCGGGCACGAATAAGACAATGACCGAGGCGCTCAAGGCGTCTTTCGCGTCTTGGGAAAAGGAGCAAATCAGACTTAATATTACCAAAGGTAAGCGCGCATTCTTCTTCTTGTTCTTCACTCAACTACTATGTATTTCCAATCGCTTTCCGCTTTTAATTGGCGGCCGGAATTAACCAAAAATTACGACAAAGTGAAATTGCTCTCTTCGTTTGTTCGCTTCGCTCAATTCGAAATATTTCGTCCTGAGCGCGCACGCTCGCGCACGCCGGAAGTGATCGCAGCGTTTCCTGTCTCTTTGGCTATTGAAAATCAACTGCGTGTAACTGTGCGGCGCACTTCCGGTCCGTGTGTGTGTGCACATCATCGATCGTAATCACGACAGATTTTTTCTAGTTTAATGTGTTAAACAAGGCAAAAATTTTTTAATGATAAATATATTGAGTTATCAGGTGCATAATGAAATTAAATAGAAATTTTGCTGGATTATTTTTTATAAATTTAAAAATTGAAATTTTTGAAGTTATCAGGGGGAATATGAAATGAAATAGCACTTTTGCTGTATAATTTTTTTATAAACTTACGAATTGAAATTCGAAACAAAGAGAGATATTGCAAAAATAAGAAAATTTTTTGACGAGTTTGTTATCAGGGGGATAATGAAATTGAATAGGAGTTTTGGTGTATGAAACGCAAAGAAACAAAGAGACATTGCAATGCAATAATAAAACTATAAACGTGCAGAGTGTATTTATTGAATGCGTGTGAGAGACGATGATGATGATGATGGCATAAAGTCATTGTTCACTTGGGCGTAATTACGAGCGAGATTTTTACTTTGTGATAGCCGGAGCGATGCAATGGTCCAGTGCGCGCCAATTGCACACACACGCCACCCGCCTACAAAATGATGATCACACTATAAACTCGGCTACTTTTTTTGTAACTGGACGTGGACGGTGAAACACAAATGTGATGTTTCGCCGAGTGAAAGATATGTTGCGCATCGTTGCACTCGAATTGTTCGCGTTGGCAATATTAAAACTGTGAACTAGGGGAATCCCGCGCGAAGGGTTGGGTGGGGGTGTGTGGAAGTGAAGAAGAAGAAGAAAGTCAATATGTACGACTCGTAAAAATAGTGCAAACAAATTGCGCGGGCAGCGGCGGGCGGCCGCTTTGATCTTTAAATACGCATGCGCACACGACTTGCTGCGGCCTTTTGTATTTTTAGCGTGAAGAGTTTGTTGACTGAAAAAATATTGAACGATTAGTCAATCGGTTTCGAAACGAAGGTGAGAGATTTTTTCGAAGAAAGAGACGCGCGCAAATTGGCAATCATCTTGAGGAAATAGTTGACGACGAGGGGGAAAAACGGAAGGAATTTTCGCACGTGCAGCGCGAGGAAATTATCGCGAATGAGCAAAAGCAAACAATTTCCTCATTTATATATTCTTCCCGCTTTTGGCCGGAGACGGTGGAGAAAATGTAGGATGTGTTTTTAGATTTTTGGTTGATGCATTGGCTTGGTTTGCAGAGAAAATTTGAGATAACTTGGAAAGTAAGAGAGGTATTGAGATGATTTAAATTTTATCACATTGCTGATTAAGTTATTTATATTTGTTGAGATTTTGGTAGGTTTTGAGCGATTGGTTGCAGCGTTATGAGGCATTAGAGTTGAGGTTATGTATTTTGGTTTTCTTGGTTAGGTGGACGTTTAGATTGCAGAAAATTTGGGATAACTTTGAATGTAATTAAGTTATTGAGATGGTTTAATTTTTAGCTGATTGGTGATTAAATTATTTATATTTTTTGAGATTTTCGTAGGGTTGGAGTAGTTGGTTGCAGCGTTATGAGGCATTAAAGTTGGGGTTTTGTATTTTGGTTTTCTTGGTTAGGTGGACGTTTAGTTTGCAGAAAATTTGGAATAACTTTGAAGATAATTACGATATTGAGATGATTTAATTTTTAGCTGATTGCTGAGGAAATTTTCTATATTCGTGGAGATTTTGGTAGGTTTTGAGCTATTGGTTCGAAAGTTCTGACTGATTAAATTTGAGGTTATGAATTTTGATTTTATGAATAGGTTGAGAGCATCACATTGTAGAAAATTTATAATAACTTAACAAATAATTAAGAGATCGCGATGATTTAAATTTTGTCTGATTTCTGATTAAATTTTCTATATTCGTGGCGATTGCCGTAGTTTTTAAGCAATTGGTTCCAATGTTATGATTACTTGAAGTTGAGGTTATGGATTTTAATCTTATGGACAGGTTGAAAGGATCATATAATAGAAAATTTAGAATAACTTTCAAATAATTAAGATACCGAGATGATTTAAATTTTATCTGATTTCTGATTTAATTTTCTATATTCGTAGCGATTTCCCCAGTATTTAAGCGATTGGTTCCAACGTTATGATTAATTAAAATTGAAGTTATGTATTTTGATTTTTTTTAGTAATTGATTGATGTTCACTTTGTTTAAAATTCGTAATAACCTTAAAAGTAATTAAGATATCGAAATGATTTAAATTTCAGCTTATTGCTGATTAAATTCCGCACAAATTTGGAAATGTTCACAGTTCTAGCTTAATTTGCTCCGGTGTTATGAGCAGTTAAAGTTGTAAATATCAGTTTTGCATTCTTTTTGAGATATCTTGATAAGTAATCAAGATATCAATGGAAATTAAGTCTTAATGAAAAGTTACTTAACTTAAGTATGTTTATGCGGAATTTCATGAATTTCCACTAGATAATATAGCTTCTAGGAAGAGTTGAAATTGACTTAGAGACTTAACTCAAGCGGATCATTACAAAGTTTTTATTTATTTTTGCAGATCCACGTAACTGGTCCGAAAGCCACGTGGCGCATTGGCTGCAATGGGCCGCCAAGGAGTTTTCGCTGGAAGGCATCGCCTTGCACCAGTTCCAGATGAAGGGCAAGGATATTTGCGCGATGGGCAAGGATGCATTTCAGCAGCGTGCGCCCGCCTTCGTTGGCGATATCCTCTGGGAACATTTGGAAATTTTACAAAAAGGTAAACACGTTCAATCCTTGATCCTTCAGGATTTATTCCTTACCAATTTCGTCGTTGAAAACGGTTGTTTGCTAATTCATTTTAAGATTTTATTGATCGATCGATCGATTGGAATCTTGATTAACTTGATTTTTGCTAATTATTAATTTCTAGTTGCTATGGAGATAAAAATATTTAAATAATTCATCGGGTTTCTTCTTTCCAATGAATAAATTTCGATCGGTTCAAGTATTTTTCTAACGATTTTTGCGAAATGATAAAAGTGCTCTAGTCATTAAATATTATGAGCGATTTGTAAGTAAAAATGTGTAATAATTAGTTGATTTGTTTGTCCTAATTTCGTAAAAAAAAAGACTAGCGTTGAACGATTTTCAAACGTTGTGGATTGTTGTAATGCGTTACATTTAAAACAATGAAGGCTTATGATTAATTAGAAGCGTAATTACTTAATTAATTAATTGCGCTTTGTTTATGATTGCTTATTAATCGCGCAATTTGATGAATCATATCGATCGCGATCGCGGTGTGTGCTACGCGATTTGCGGTGAATAACAGCGTGCGCCAAACCGGAAATTCCATAAGGCACAATGTGCGCACACCGATTTCGTGCAGTTTGGTTGTGTAACGCAACGTTTTGATATATTTTTAATCGTGCGCGCGGGAGGGGAAAATGTTTTATTTTAGGTTAATTGACAGAAATTGTTTCGTTTGCGTTTTGTGGGATATTTTGGAAACCGGAAGAGGTATTGAGTTGATTCGAATTTGGGTGGATAGAGTGTAAAATTGTTTATGATTTATGTGAAAATTGAAGAGGTTTGTTTGATGGGTGATTTTTTATGAATTTTTCAAGTTGATGATTGATTTTGATCAGGCAGGAAATAATCTTTCAATGTAGATGTTTTTGGGATTTGTTTGAAAACGGGATGAGGTAGAAAGTTGATTTAAATTTGCTTGGATAGAGTATTAAATTGTTTATAATTAATGTGAAAATCGATTAAATATCATGAGTAGGTAATTTTTTATGATTTCTTGAAGTTGTGATAATTGATTTTCGTAGTTCAGGAAAACATGTTTCATCTAGGTTTTTCGCATTATTCGGAAAACAGGAAGTCATAGCATGTTTATTTAAATTTCACCGGATAGAGTGTTAAATTGTTTATAATTACGATAAAAATTAATGAATGATCTTTATTCGTTAATTTTTTATGATTTTTTAAAGTTTGCAATAATTGATTTTCGTACTTCAGGAAAATATGTTTCATCTAGGTTTTTGGCATTATTCGGAAAACAGGAAGTGCTAGCAGGTTTATTTAAATTTCACCGGATAGAGTGTTAAATTGTTTATAATTATGGTGAAAACTAATGAATTATCTTTATTCGTTAATTTTTTATGATTTTTTAAAGTCTATAATTGTTTTCGATAATGCAGGAAAAGATCTTACGTCTACATTTTTCGATATTATTAGAAAACGGGAAGTGATAGCGAATTGATTTACATTTCTTTAGATTGAGTATTAAATTGTTTATAATCACAATAAAAATTATTAATTCATCTCTCTTAGTTAATTAATTACAATCTTTTAAAATTACTAATTAAATTTCGCAATATAGGCAAAGATCTTCCGTTAAGGTTTTTGGCTATTATTTTTAAAACCGGAAGTGATAGGAAGTCGATTTTAATTTTGTCGTATAGTTTATTAAATTATTTATAATCATTATAAAAATTAATGAGTTTTCTATTTTGGTTAATTTTATATGATTTTTTAAAGTTGCTACTTGATTTTGATACTTCAAAAAATCATCTTTCTAGATTTTTCGTCATTATTCATGAACGGAAAGTGATAAGAAGTTGAATTAAACTTTATAATAATCTTAGATAAATTACTAATGAGGGTTGAAATTTTGAAGAAAATTGCGTGATTATTACCAAAGATATAAACAATTAAAGTTGGAAAAAAAATTATGCTTTCAGACGTGGAACGAGAACGTTTTCTAGCTGCGTCGAATCAAAACATATTCGACACGATGTGCGTGCCGGACATGACATACTTAGATGCATCGTACCACAACAGCCCCTCTGCCGCCCTCCAGCAACAGCAACAGGCTGCCAGCGGCGGCGGTGACCGGAAACCCATTATTGCCGCTACACCTGCACCGCCAACGTCTGCCGCCAACAATAACAATTTCCTCGAGGGTAAGTCAATTCTCATTTAACATCTCGCATGACTACTGCGCATATTTGGCAAACGACTCATCGCAATTGTAAATTATTTAAGTAGACTTGGCGCGCATGACGTCATACGTCGCGGCGTATGATGTACGCGCGCGTGTTGGCAACACTGGCAACGGTGCAAAACGCATCGTTATTGTTGAGAAATTAAAATGCGATGCCAGCGAAGCGTGAAAATTTTGCACAAACGGTGTGTACGAAACAAGCGACGGGCTCGTTTTCTGCCGCGCGCTATTATTAAAGAGAAAAAGCGCGCAAAAAAAAAGCAACAACAACGAATGACTTAAGTATGAACTGCTGAACAACGCTCTTTCTCACTCTACTTAAGCCAAGTGTACTCCTCATACGGCGTGTTTTTAAGTTATTGAATTTGTGAGTTACTTACTTACTTGCTTGCTTACTTAGTGACTTGGTTAATTATTATTCATTTATGGTAAATGAATTTGCGTGTTGTTTATATGGACTTTTAACGCGCGCGACTTGAGTAATCTTTGGATATTTTCGCAAATATCTGGAAAATTATGAGTCATATTCGAGTGCGGAAAATGCCAGCTGGGAGATGATTAAATTCTGGAGGATTTTGCAAAATTTGAGCAAATTTAAGCGATTGGTTTTGTTGCTATGAGGGTTTAAAGTTGATAAGGGTGTTGAAGGGTTTTTCATGGATAATTCGGGAACTAAAGCAGGTAGAGGGTTGATTTAAGTTTTATCTGAAAGAAGGGTGATTTGGTTTGGTGTGTTGTGAATTTGAAGAAATTTGCGCGAGTGTTTTTGTTGTTATTTGTATTTGTTGTTAGTTAAGTAGGATTAAGTTTTGAAAGTCAACGGGGGGCGGCGAGAATGACGCAAGAGAGGGGGCAGTAGGAACATATTCAAAGCACATTAACCTAGATTAGGTAACAATACGCAAATGGGCAGTGTACGAACACATAGACATTCACATATAGACTTAAGTCATATGCGTTTTGTTTTGTATTTGTTTGCAAAAACTTTCGGAATAATTCAGCGTGACGATGCGCCTCGTTTATAATTGCGCCATCTAATAACACCTCATCATGGAATAGACAATTTTGTTGTTGTTGACTTAAGTAATGTGACTTAACTGGAAAAATACGTGTAATTCGGGCGGGGTTTTTTTCCTTGTGAGGGTTGGATTGATTTTAAACAATTTTAAAGAATTTATCACGCAATTGGACTTATTATTAGCAACAATTATGAACAATTGTGTGTGTCATAATGGAGTAAGCGGCTCCATCGTATTTGATACAATTGACTCGTTGTTTCTCGCTCGATTTCAGTGGAATGGAGTGAGACATGCGCGCATTTTTGCAATAAAAACGCAGCGAAGCGGTCAATCTATTTTTGTAAGTAACAACTCGGTATAGTTAACAAACAAATAACAGACACACACATGAAAATATCGTTTGGAGGTGGGATTATTATTGTTGGCTGTTGTGTTGTGGATGGTCCTGATAGTGAAAGTCAGATAAGACATTAAATGAAGACGGCGAGCAGTTGCTTCGCTCGCTGGACATGCATGGCTGCCAACAATGCCGCCCAAAACGGCGCAATGCGTTGTTGTTTGCGTATTTCGAAACGGCGACGAACAACGAAAAAAAAGGTAGTAAAGTGTGTGTGCTGCACACGGAGTAGAAGTAGATTGGAGAGAAAAGAAGAAGAAGCAGAAGAAGAAGTGTGAGGTGTTTGTTGGTTAGTTGTTTGCAGTTGGCTTTCGTTGGTTAACGAACGATTTGTAAGGTTAGAAAAACAAGCGTGAAGTGTTGTTGTTTTTGCGAGGATTATTCGTAATTGAATTAAGTCAAGTGCGTGGATCAAGAAGAAGAAGAAGTATTGGAGAATTGGAGCACGAGGAATGGCGTTGGTTTATCGAGGTTGGTTTTAAATTAGTATAGTTTTGGAAGTAAGAGAGTTATTGGGATGATTTAAATTTTGAGATATTGATGATTAAATTTTGGATTTTTGGGGAGAATTTTGTGTATTTGCAGGGATTGGTTGCGGGGTTATGATGGGTTGAAGTTGAGATTAAGTTAGGAATTTGGAGTCTTTGGAGATGGGAAGGTCTCGTTTGGGAAAATGGGTCATAATTTGGAAAATAATTAGGATGCTTGGGTGAATTAAATTTTGAGGAATTGCTAATTAAATCGTAGTTATTCGTGGAGAATTTTGTGATTTTAAAGCGATTGGTTGTGGAGTTATGATGGGTTGAAGTTGAGGTGACGAGAATGGGATTTTTGAAATTGAAAGGCTAGTTTGAGAAAATAGGTCATAATTTGAAAAATAATTGGAATATTTAGATAAATTAATTTTTGGGGAGTTACTAATTAATTTGTGGATATTCGTGGCGAATTTTGTAATCTTAAAGCTATTGGTTGCGGTTTTGTGATGGGTTGGAGTTAAGGTTAGGCGTTTGGGATTTTTGAGATTGGAAGATATATTTTGCGAAAATGGGTAATAATTTAGGAAATAATTGAGATTAAAGAATGATTTACATTTTGAAGAATTTCTGATTAACTCGTTGATAGTTGTGGATATTTTCCCGATCGCAGACGGACTGGTTTCGGGGTTGTGATAGGTTAAAGTTGAGATTAGAAATTTTGGAATTTTGGCAACGTTGGTTTAGTTTAAGAAAATTTTAAATAACTCTGGAAATAATTGAGATATTTGGATCATTTAAATTTTGGCTAATTACTAAATATATTCTATATGTTAGTGGAGGTTTTACCAATTTTAACCTAATTCATTCGGGTGTTGTGATAAGTTGAACTTGAGATTATGAGATTTAATTGTATCGCTAGATTGGTTTACTTTAAGAAAATTTTTAGTAGCTTTTAAAATAATTAAGATATCAGGATGATTTAAATTTTAGTAGATAGCTGATTAAATTCAGAATATTTATGACAATTTTCGTAATTTTAACGTAATTAGTTTTAGTGTTATGTTTAGCTGAAGTGGAGGTTATAAGTTTAGGTTCTCTGATAGGTCTGTTGACCTGCAGGAAAAGTGTCATAACTTTGAAAATAATCAAGATTTTACAATGATTTAAATTTTATCTGATTACTGATTAAATTTTCTTGGAGATTTTAGTAAGTTTTACGTGATTAGTTCCAATGTTATAATTATTTAAAGTTGAGATTATCAATTTTGATTTTTAGAATACATTGGTTTACTTCACGAAAATTTGCAATAACTTTGAAAATAATTGAGATATCCAAATAATTTAAACTCTTTCTGATTACCAATTAAATTCTGTACATTCACAGAAATGTTCACAATTCTACCTTAATTTGTTTCAATGCTATGATTACTTAAAGTTCAGGATATCATTCTCTGACATTTTTTGCTTCATCTCAAAAACTAATCATGGTATAAACTTAACTTAAGTCTTAATGAAAAGCTACTTAAATCGACTATATCCATGCTGAATTTGATATTTTCCTAATTACTTTAGATACTAGGAAGAGTTAAAGATGACGAAGACTAAAGACTCAAGACTCAAGACTCAAGCGCAGTCATTAAAAAGCAATATCAATAATTACTTAAACACTTCCGAACTTGTCTTACTATCATTCATGACATCCTCTTCCATCTTCTTCTTCTCCACGTCACGTTTTTTTTCTTCTCTCGTAAAATGCAAAGTTTGCTCATCAATGAGCATTTGCCCGATAGACAAGCGCAGCCACAAAAAAAATTGATTTCTTCCTTCCTGTGTCGCGCACACTCGAATCATGAATGAATGGCATTTCTCGCCACGGCCAAATAAGAAAACAACAACGTGTTTACTACAAACGACGTCGACGTCGCCAAGCGGGAGGAAGTTGACCGCTAGGATTTTTTCCTCTTAATTTCGTCTTCTTCTTCGTTTTTTACTGTTTCAATCTCTCCTTTCCGCGCAGGAAATATTAAAATCACATTCGTCAACCTTAATTTTCGCTACTCGATGTGTGCTCAACAAGATTTGCAAGTTTAATTCGCAGCGAGTGTCACTCAAACCTCTCGATTTGCATACGCTCGAAACAAAAAAGGTTAAATAATTTTGCATCTTGGATTTAAAAAAAATATCACTTAAGTAATATGACTTTACTTGAGGCAATATGGTGCTGACTTGTTTGTTTATGGAATATTATTTCTTTCTCGTTGTAAAGAACAGTAGAGATGGATGAAGTTGCCGTGTGTGCAGTTGATAAATATTCAAAGGGCGCACGCGCCATCCCATTTCCGGTGTGCGCATTGTGAAAATACGTGGAATAGACAAATGAAAATGGAGAACAAAACGAAGACGAGAACAACTTGAAGACGCGAATTGAAATGATTCGGGAACCCCGCCCCACGCGCCGCTTTCTTAAGGGGGAAAGGAAGGAACACCTGAATTTGTTGAAATCGTACTTAAGTAAGGCGATATTTTTCGGGTGGAATACGAACCCGGCCGGAAGTTTGCACTCACCCTATTGAAAGACACGTGCGCAAGATGTTCATTCGTTCGTTCGTTTGTCGACGAGGCGAAGAGGAAAAAAAGGCAATTTGAATGAAAGGGTTGTAAACTTGTTCAAAACTGATAAGAAGGGGTGCATAAACAACCCCCTCGTTTCGTAGAAGTGGAATTGTGAATGCATCTCGCGTAAAAATCTATCTGTGCGAGAGATGCGCGCGCGCGATGGGTTGAAATTGAAAAATTGCGAAATACGGTTACGATTAACGGAGTTGGACTCGGACTTAAGTCAAGTTGGTGTGCGAGAAGAGGGCGTTATCAACGCATGATCGGTTTTCTCTATTCCATTAAATATTTATTATTATTTCATGCGATCGCCGAGAACAGTTTTGCATTTATGAAAAAAGGAGGAAAAAGCGAGGCGAACGAGTTATCAAGCAATTAGGTTACGTTGAGCGCGAATATCTTCATCTGTGCATTTCCACGATGAAGACGATGATGGTGATGGTCGGGGAAATTTAAATAAACTCGCGAGTCTTATTACTTACGAGTCGTAATACATTCCTTGAATATTATTCTGCAAGTTGCAATTTGCATAGATTATTTATACATCGGATAGAGAGAAATTCACTGTACTACTTGAACGGATTTTTTAGGTTAAGGGATTGCTAGAGTTTACATACATAGTAAAGAGACATTTTTAGGTTAAGAATTATAGTTAATAATAGGTTAAAAGGCATTTTTAGATGGAGAAATTCAGTGTAACACTGAGGGAATTAATTTTTAAATGACTTAAGTCAATGAAAAAGGGGCTAATCATCATAAGAAATATAATTTTTTCGGTCAATATCATATAAAATTGGTGTAAATCGTATGTGACTTAAATTGAAGGGAAGAGAATGCGAGGAATTGTAAATGTATGACTTAAGTCAAAAGGAATCGAATGGAATGATAGGTTTTTATGCCAATTTTTGGAGGGCATGTCGAATGAATAAGAAATTCGCAATGAATTAAGTTTTATTTATGTTGGTTTTAACAAAAAAATTAATTGTGAATGACTTAAGTCAAATGGACGGGAATGAGACGAAGATAATATTTGTTTAATCAATATCATGCAAATATTTGTGTAAATTTTGACTTAAATCAAAGGGAAGAAAATGAACGAAAGAAGAGTACTTAGTGACTTAAGTCAAAGGGAATCGAACGCAAAGAAAGATGGTCCTCCTGAATTCACAGATTAATTTTTATTTTATTTAATTTGATTTTAATAAAAAAAATAGTAAATTATGTATGACTTAAGTCAAAAGGATGAGAATGAGCGAAAAGCCGTGTTGTATTGAGTTATGGTAATGGCTTAAGTCAAAGGGAATCGAACGTAAAGAAAGGTACTCATCCTAAATTCACAGGGAATCAATTTTTATTTACTTTTGGTTTTAATGAAAAATATTATAAATTATGTATGACTTAAGTTAAAAGGACTAGATTGAGCGAAAAACCGTGTTTTATTGAGTTATCGTATGATTTAAGTCAAAAGGAATCGAACACTAAGATGATCATCATGAATTCACAGGAAATTAATTTTTATTTAATATGGTTTTAATGAAAAATATTATAAATTGTGTATGACTTAAGTCAAAAAGACTAGATTGAGCGAAAGGCCGTGTTTTATTGAGTTATGCTATGACTTAAGTCAAAGGGAATCGAACACGAAGAATGATGATCATCATGATTTCATGCCAACTTTTCGTGGAGGTTGAGACGAAACGTGAAATTTACTGCACTATTTGAGGGAATTATTATTATCTGGCTTTAACAAAAATAACTAATTTCTCAGAGTTCTTTTTGTGATCTGCTGCGGTTAGGCAGTAGCAGCGTGTTTGGCATTGCTGTTTACGATAAGACGAAAACTACCGCGCTTATCTCTTATCGCAGCTAACACTCGATGGGTTTATTCATTGCTAAACGCAGATAAAGTGAGCAATAATCAGCAAAAGTCGAGTACGATTTGAAAATAACGCTGTGCGCGACAAACCAACAACAATAACAACAACAACGAAAGTGTGTGTGTGCGCTGTGAACAAGAGGTTTTTCACTACCCTGCATTGCATTGCGAATGCCATTTGATATTTTCTCTTGATTTCCGGTCGCTTTTCGCCATACCGGAAATGCGCCGATTGTTTTCATTTAATTCAATTGCATTATGAATTGATGTACAACAGCATATTCGAATGGAGGGGAGGCAGGTGTACAGAAGAAAAAGGCGCTAAAAGCATATCATACCCACCCCCACAATCACGACGGCGGCGGCGGTTGCTTGCTCGGGATAATTTTATTTCTGGTTATTTCGAGCGGGCTTTTAACCACTCGATAATTCAATTTCGCCATCGAAGAAAACACTGCAATTAGGTTACTTACTTGCTTGCTTCTTTGTTTTTAGTTCAGGGGGGCGGCAAAGGCTGAGGTTTTTTTACGTCTTGTAGTTTTTTGTTTTAAATAATTTCAAAAGCAGAGGGGGAGGGAGGTGGTTGAATGCACGGGTGTGAGAGAGAAGAAGTTAGTTTTTGAGAGTGCGATGAGTGAGTTGAGTGCTGGGGGCACACACAGAGAGAGCGGCCGCGCACAACTCGGATAGCTCAGTCGAAGAGTGCGCGTCGTAGGAGGCGGAGTGTGTGCGATTGATACGCGAACGGTGTAGTACTTGGCGGGGAATTTGTTCGTTGTTGTGCGCGCGGCGGCGAGCGAAAAGAAAAGAGCAGCAACACGGAAAAGCGGAAGTGACGTGAAATCACGACGGCGTCAACGACGCACGAGACCGCCGCCAGCACGATGGTCCTGCAGGTGTTGGATATGGTCTGCAATGGGAGCGCAAACGGCGGCAGCGGCGGCGAACCGTTCTACGCGGACTGCCCACATCAGCCCCAGCCGCCGCCGCCGCTGCCTCTGCTGCCCACCTACACGAATCTCGATTTGAATGCCTCGAATCATACAACCTGCACTGTCCTGCGATCAGGTTAATATTTCTACAAAAATTCATTGCCACCTTTATCGCAGAGGGTTGAGAGAAAAAGTTGTAATTAAACAGAGCGTAATCGTAATGAATTAAATTATTATTACGTTGTTGCAATAAAGTAGGCCAGGGTCGAATGTGTTGCTTGCGCTTCTTCTTCGTCTTTACACTAGTGGATTTTCTTTCATATTTTGTGTTATTGTTGTTGTTAGTTTCGAAAATAAATGTCACTTTCGGCACAGACGAAGCGCATCCAAGCATGTGCGCGTGCGCACATTATTGTTGCACATGATGCAATATTCTTTGTGTGTTGTGTTGCTTTAGCTTTTTAGCTTTCAATTTGCAATTGGCAAAATGTTGCTCGGCTGGCGTCGTGTGCTATCTATCATAGACTAATATTTTGGCGTGCGCGTGCGTGCGTGTATGGTAAGAGTGCTGGGGAACAAGTTGACTTAAGTCAACTTGAGGGTTTCTTGCTGCAACAGGTGCTGAGCATACGGCGCGCACGCGTTCGGACGAGTCGTGTAGCATGTGGAGGAGTCAGCTGGCGCGAGAGGGCCATATGTCTTTCAAAATTCGGTTGCGTTTTACCAAAAAGGCAGCGCAGACGTTGTATTCGCGAGAAGGTTTTTATAAGGGATGATGATTACTTAAGTCAATGTGTGAGAGGAAGATAATTTGTATTAGAGATAATGCAAGTTGCTAAGGCAAGGTTGGAGGAAGATGTGAGTGACTTAAGTCAAAAGGAACAGAATTCAAAGAACTTAATCTTGAAAAACGGGTAAGTAATGATATGATTTGAAGTGATCGAGAGAGTAATAAATGATTAGGAGGTTTAAGTCGTGTTTGATCAAGTTATGCATGACTTAAGTCAATTGGAAGAGAATGAGAGGACGCTAAATAGCGTCTGAAATGATATAATTTCTTAAGTTAATATCAAATAAAACTGATTTAGAGGGTTCTATCGCATTTGAGTAAATTGTGTATGACTTAAGTCAATGGGAACAGAGTCGGAATGAGCCGAATATAATCATCAATGATACAATTTGTAGTTAGGAATGCAATAAAAAATTATTAACCAACTTAAATAGGGTTTGAGTAATTTATGAATGACTTAAGTCAAAAGGAATAAAATGAGAGCAATTCAATATCGATTGAAGAGTTGATTAATAATTTCTTAGCACGTCTAACTAAGTTTTGTACGTTTGAATAAGTTGAGCAGAACTGCAGAGAGGAAGATTCTGAATTATGTATGACTTAAGTCAAAGGGAATACAAAGATGGTAATCATGAATTTATGCAAACTTTCGTAGGGGTGTTTTGTGTGGATACGTGCCAATGATTGCGTCCCTTGATAATGAAAGTTTCTATGGCTTTTTTCGGAATTCCGTTAGCTTTAAGGGCAGCAGAAACGAACGCGCGCAACACGACGTGCATATTTGATGCACGTGTGTATGTGTTGAGCAGGTGCATACGCACCTGTCCTCGACGAAGAGAGCGAGTTTGTCCATTTTTTCTCCCCGCGCTGAGCGAGTTTCTCAGCGCAAGACTTAAGTACGACGCGCGCGCGCGCGCAATGCAACACTACTTAAATAGCAATATAGGCATTTGCGGTAGTTTCGTTTAGTTGTGGCGCGCGCGCACGTTCGCGATCAATTTGTAATGCAAAATAATATTTGCGCGTTTAATTGGCGCTGCTGCATTGCAATTATTAGGAGGAGATGCACGCTAAGCACACTTGACTTATCTGCATAAATATGCGCTAACGGTCTTGCTCTCCTGAATTGTTTACACGGCCCAGCGTAAGGATGTTTATCGCGATTCGCAATCGTGGTTTATTTGCGCAAAAATACGTTTTCGATCGGGCAAAGCGACGACCAAGACCAGACGCGCAACAAAACGTCAACGCTGTACTTACTTAGTATGCAAGGCGGCGATTGCGCGCGCGCGCACACACGCAGGATATCCGGTTACACATTGTGGCTCATGATGATGCTGTAGTTTCGAAAATAATCCTTCATCGATGCAGCGCGAGCAAAGCGGAAAAAATGCGGATATTATTTGCTGCTGGCTGGCGACTGCTGCGAGGCGCAGGAGTGGGAGATGAAGGCAGCAGGATTTCGGATGATGGACCAACTGCGTATGGCGAGAGGCGTGTTGCGCGGCCAATAACGATCCGCGAAGGCGGCAATTTCGGTCGCGACGCTGGATGGGAAGGATGCTAATAGGTCCTCTTTTTCGATTGCAGCCGGCTACGGTTTGCGCAGTCCTGCGTGTCCTGCCGCCTCCGACGAGCTGCGCGATGACGGCTCACCGCCTCCGGGACCGCCGCCCGGCTTTCTACAACGCAGTCCTGCCTTTCATCATCTCAAAGAAGGTAATTCTCGCACTTTTGCTGTGGATGTTGATTAAAGATGGGATGGATTTGTAGGTTATAAAAACGCATGCGCACCAGCGCCACAACCGCCGACGAGCGACGGCAGTTATGTGGGCATTGACGGTCTGCAATCGTTGAACAACGACGAGCAGAATGCCGCCTTCCTCGTGGGCAACGCCGGGGGGCATTATGGCGGCGAGGAGCACGAGTACCAAAGTCTGGAATCGGGACATCAGCCGCAATACCTGGAAAACTCGCCCGAATTCTACGCGGCGAACAACCTGCTCGAGAGCAAGTACAATCCGTACAAGACGTATCCACGTGGTGAGTGTCAATGCACTTGGTTACTTGGTATTCACACTGGATTGTGGTGGAATACCATTCTAGACCACATGACCGTATTTGGGGATCAACGATTGTTTGGTTGTTCTAGGTGCTGGAAGGTATAATGACATGTACAGTGATAGCTATCCGGACGCATATGGACCTCCATTTCAAACGGTACCCAGCGTGCCATCCAATGATCAATGGACCCATGCGCATGATATGGGTAATCTGCAGCATGCACATCCGCATGCGCCGTTCCTGCCGCCGGGAATGGGTGTGCGGGATCCCCTCGGGCAGGATACGAAACCCATGCTCCAGAATGGCATGATGACAGGGTATGGGAACAATAGCTCCACGGGTGGACCTTGTTTTACTGGTAAGTCTCGAGGTTTAAAGCCAAGAAAGAGGATTAAGATGGGGATTTTGCATGTAGGTTCGGGACCAATTCAATTATGGCAATTCCTGCTGGAACTGCTGACGGACAAGACATGCCAGCCGTTCATTTCGTGGACGGGAGACGGCTGGGAGTTCAAATTAACCGACCCCGATGAAGTCGCACGACGCTGGGGGGTGCGGAAGAACAAGCCCAAGATGAACTACGAGAAGTTATCCCGCGGCTTGCGGTACTACTACGATAAGAATATTATACATAAAACAGCCGGAAAGCGTTACGTTTACCGGTTTGTTTGTGACCTGCAAACCTTACTTGGGTAAGTGACCCTGTCTTTCCCGAGGAGGCATGTTTAAACTTATATATTTGATCGATGCGTTTTCAGATACAGTCCTGAAGAATTACACGCAATGGTGGATCTCAAACCGGAAAAGAAGGAAGACGACTGATGATAAACTTTAGGGGTTTGTGAGATACACACACAGAAAGAGGGAGAGAGAGCGTTTCTTCGTGATATTATTAGAGATATGAATTTAAAACACACAAAAAGCGAGAGATACACGCACCACAAACAAACAAACAAACAAACCAAATGGATACTAAACCAATGAGACACACGCAACCACACACACACGAAAACACAATCTAATTAATTATTACTAATTAATTAATGAAGCAGTTTTAATCGAGAGGCCAAAACACAAACGTAATTAAGGATGTGCTTCGTTTATAGATGAATATTATTATTATATTATTATATGTATAGATGCCCCCCCCTCTCTTCACCTCCCCCCCGATGAGGTGAAGAGTAACACAATTTTTGCTATGAGAGGAAAAAACACGTGTTGTGATGTTGTTTTTACTACTTTCGATAAGTTTTAAGCAAACGCGCTATTTTATATATTTAAACGAGAGGCGGAAAACACACGAGGAGAACCATTCGAATGCTCTCTTTTGATACATATGATAATATATGAAATAGAATATTTATATATTGTTTAAATAGTTGTTTAGCACAAGGGTAATATTAACTTATTACTACGAATTGCAGTATGAGAACAATATGTATATCATTATTATTGTGATAAGCAGATATGATGGTAAATGAAATTGTTTATATTTGAGACGGAGGGATGTGAGCGTTTGTTCTCTTGACGTGTTGCTAGAATATTTATATTTGAATTGGAAAGCAACCCTCAATAATTGTTGGGTATTTTTATACTTGTAAATTGTTCTTATTATCGATAGCTGACACAAGAAATGAACACGTGCGCATTACAGCAATTATTTATATTTTATTATTCATTATTGTTCGTTCTGTATTTTCGATTAAGTTCACCACTACTCAAGTCTACTCAATCAACTCTCTTCTTCCAGGTTCCACACACGAATCTAACTGCATTTTACTTAATGTGAAAATACAGCTCAAAGACAAATGAGAGCCAATATGCAAAGAAATGATTATTTTTGGTCTCAGTAATGCTAAGGATGCGATTGATCGATTGTAAGCAATTATTAAGAACAGGAAACAAATACAGATAGTTGTTTATAAGTTATTTATACGCATACACGGCGTGGATAGAGCTTTATGTGCTCCTGTTTAAAGGGGACACAATATTTATTCAATGTGTATGAAATTAAATAAACAAATGTATAATTTCAATGTCCATAAGCGTGATTGTTGATTGGGAGGCGGGAATCGGGTTTAAATAGGGGTTATATGTGAGTTGTGCTGGGTCTAAATCCATGGTTGGGAGGTTATATGTTTGTTGATTTTAAGTAATTTGTTGGCTTGTTACTCAAGTTAAGGCAATAGTGACGTCACAGGCTTAATGGTGGAATGGATATAACGACGGACCTGGAGTTGGCTAGTTACATGAGTCTGGGTTCAAATCCTAGATAAGAAATGGATTTAGAGGGACGCAATATTTAGTTTTTAGCCCGAAGTTGAAGATTATCTTCAGATGGGCCACCCTAAGCTCCGATCAGTGGGAGCTCCAACCAACTGTGAGTTATCCTGAGTTCAGTTCCATACTTGGGGTGTTATATGTTGGCTTGGTATTTAAATTAAGACGATTATGACGTCTTAGTGGTAGAATAGATATAACGACAGACCAGGAGTTGGCAAGTTTCATGAGTCTGGGTTGAAATCCTAGATAAGGAATGGATTTGGGCACAAATATACATTAACTGGATATAAATATTAGAGTGGGGGATGACGTTCAATAGCCTACTTGTTAAGGCATTGGAGAGTAACCTAAAAGACTCAGGTTCGATCCCGAGTAGAGACATGTCGGGTTTCGTTCGATTTTTAAGTCCTTTTGCTTAGCCAAATGTCTAGAGGAGCCCCAGGGGCCCCATTTTTAATTTTTAGTCAGTACGAAGTCGGGGGTTATATTCAGATGGCCCACCCAAAGCTTCGTTTCCCGGCAGACTAGGTTCAAATCCCAGATAAGAAATGGATTTGGGATTATTACTTAATGGATGCAAGTGTAATTTAAAGGATATAAAATTGCACTTGGGAGTGACGTTCAATAGCCTAGT
>JARJDV010011128.1:0-10630 GCA_030264675.1 Anaulacaspis nigra | reverse complement strand
GTTACAATGCAATTCAAATTTTCCCGCCACGCAAAAAAAACAAATGAACGTCGATTGGCTTGCCATCAAACAACGAGCAACGATGCTCTGTCTATATTTACTATAGGTCTATGGTTACAGGATTGCAGTTACTCAATTCCCCAACTTTTAAGAGTAGCGCTGCAGAGCTATTTCGATCGTTCGAAATTCGATTCGACGAGACAATCCCGCCATCACGATCAAGTATTTATACCTATATTTGACTGTACGTAGGTACGTCGGAAAAATCCGCAAGTAATACAATGCATATTTAAAATAAGAAAATATTTTTAAATAATACAAAGCATTAGACGACCACACCCGAATATCTACGAATGGATGCATCCGGTACCCTTCAATTGTTTTTTTGACGCTCCACGTTCCTATCAGTACAGTGCTATACAGTTTATTGTGGTTTATTGGCGTACGTACCTATGTGTGTGGCAAGGACGGAATCTTAACCTCAAATTTTTGTTTGTACTGTGATGTGTTTACATTGGCTTCACGTCCAAAACAACCACTTTCTACACAATTTATACAAACAGCATAATGTTTTGTCGATTGCTCACACTTTAAACGAGTAAATTTATCAACTAACGCCGATTCAAGTTTATAAGGGTTTCGTGCTTCCGTGGTTCAGTCATCATGTAATATAAATGTTTTAAGTTATGAGTGAAACAGATGATACTGATGAGCTGTTGCTAATTCCTCCAGATATATTTGTGCCTGAAGTGGAAGTAATTCAGAATTATGCAAATGGTCCCTATTACAATATTGTTGATAGTTTAATTCAGCAAGTAAATACACTACAAACAAGAGTTAATTCAATTGAAAGTTGTGATCTGCAAGACAGCTCATTTGAGAGAACCATGAATCATTCACTAAAATATAAGAGCTCTGATGATATTCTTAGAGATGGATATAATAACAGCACTTTAAGCACACCCCAAAAGCCAAGATCCAGATACAAAATGAATACATCAAGTCCAAAAAAAAATGTTGGTAAATTTACTTTATCAAGATTCTCACCACAGAAGTATTCATGCAATGATAATGCACATTCAAATGATGATAGTAATGACATACATTCTCACAGTATTGCAAGCAGTACAGTTGCTACTGATAATGATGTAGTAACAGTTAATGGAAAGGTAATCAACTTAGCTGAAATTGAAAATATGCTAGAGGAAATTGAACTTCAGAAGAAAAAGACTGAGTTGCGCTTAAGGGAGAAAGAGAATGCAATGCAACAGCAACATGTGCACAGAATGGGTGATGATGAGAAGAGCCTGCCAAATTATTTAACAGACAAACAAACCTCATTAACAAAAACATGGAGTGGCAAAGAACTGTCCACAACAAGCACTGAGATGGAGGATAAGTCAAGTATAAGTAGCTCAGATTCTTCACAATTAACGACAAGACATGTACCTCTAAATAATAATAGACGTACACGTATTTATGAAAACATTTCCGTGGGTGATGGTGGTCATGATTTTAGCCCAATAACTGAACGTAAGATGCAACTGTTAAGTTTAAGAGATTTATGGGACAAGAAGGATCAAACTACGCACGGCAATTGGAAGGACAAGTTGGAAGAAGAAAAACTTCGTCGTCAAGTAATAAAAATATATAAATATATAAATTCTGGTCCAATTATCCTTTTTGTTTTTGCAGCACTGTGAGGAGATGATACAAGAACTTCAAACGCGATCGTTGGAGTTGGAAGAACGACTTGCTGTTGCTGTGCAAGTGGATAAAGCAAAAGACAAAGCATTGCTAAAGTTTTACAGTAATTGGGAAAAGTTTTCGTCGGGCCTGAAGAATTTATCCGATGAAAATGTAAAATTGGAAAAGGAAATTAACGAAATTAATATAAGAAATCTAGAGAAAATGGACCAATGCAATATGGTATATTGAACGTAACGAATGATAGGAAAATTTTCTAATTTTTTATTGCAGAAATTAAAACAATATGAGGAAGAGACATCCAAAGCGTTATCACTTGCTCACTGCAATCATGACAAATTAAATACATATCATGAAGTAAATCAACAATTGAAGGAGAAAATAGACGTGCTTGAAAAACAAGTAAAACAAGTTGGAGAGCATTATGAAAGCGAACAAAGGAAAGTTAAACAATTGAATGAAATTATTATACAGAAAGAGCTCGATTTATCACAGGTAATGCAATTCGATTCAATTACTATGTAGTAATTGTTGTTATTTCAGAATAAACAAGTTCTCAGTGATTCGCGCAATGAAGTAGCAACTTGCAAGAAAACTATTGAAGTATGCCAAGAAGAATTCTGCAATATAAAAGCGCAGTATTCCCAATTAGATAAAATGCTATCCGAGAAGCGGGCAACAATCAAAGAACTAGAAGCAAAAGTCGCGAACTTGGTGTTGGATAATGACAATCTTAAAATTTTACACGTAAGTTATCAAATAGTTTAAATGACTCGTAATCATTTGACTTAAATACGTTTAGAAAGATGCACAAGTGGAATTGCAATCAGCTGCACATAAAATGGAGAAAACCAAAGCCGAATTGCGTGAATTCTACCAAGAGCAAGTTGAGCTTCTTGTGCAGGAAAAGCTTAAAGAATTTCAAATGCAATTGAATAAGGCGGAAGCACAGCTCGCAGAGGAAATTAGAAAACGTGAATTATCCATTGCTAAAACAGCTGCCACTCATATTCAACAAATTACTGAAAAGTAAGCGGAATGTTTAAAAATCCTCGATTCTAGTATATAATGGATGTCGTTTTATAGGCATAATTTAGAAATTAAGCTGCTTGAGGAAAAACAAAAGGAAGAGAATAAATATTATCAAATGCAATTGCAGCAAGCGCAGCAATTTATTAATTCATTGCAAGCGAAAATTAAACATTTTCAAGAACGGCGCACTAATTTAACTCATCAGCTTCATAAAGTTATGGAAGTCCAGTGGCTTGAAGCACTCAAAATAATAAACAATACGAAAAGTCCATATAATGATACTCCAGCGGATTCTACCCTGGATCAGTTGAAGAATCTGAAAGCAAAGAGCTATTCGAATATCGAGGAAGTGCTCAGTGATCCTGAAACGAGTAACGATGTTAAGTTTCATGGATTTCAACAGCAATTTCCAGAGACTCCTCTCACTTCAAAAGTTAAAACGTCTGTCAAGGAAAAGGACGCGAATGAATTGCAAAAATATGTACAAATGGTATATGTATGCCTTAATTATTAGAAGTTATATTTTCATTGTTTTAATCGTAGCTGCTTCCAAGTACGTCAAATGTATCTGAAACATTCAAAGATCAGCCAAAAACTGAGGTAAGAAACCCCATTCGGCGAAGGCTCTAACTTTTTGTAAGCCTATTTCTTTATTCGAGTAGGATACAGATAAAAGTACATCATTACGCAAAGGTTTAAAACCTCCATGGAAATGACGGTATTGTTGTTCCCCTGCATATCACCACATAATTTTAATGAATTATTTTAGCACACCATATTTTTATATTTAAATATACGTGAATAATAGCAATGAGTTGTTTTATATCATTTACAAGTTAACTTGTTACACTGATGAATAGTAACATAAGAAACGATTCCAAAATGGTTGAACGAAATAATTGAATGCAAACATCACGAAACCAAAGGCTATAAGAAATTTCATTAAATTGTGCACATACCCCATGCGTTTCATTGTTCGATTATTCTTCAATGTATCGCTTAAATCTTCTTTTAATATAAGTTCCAAGCCTACACGAGCACCAGTCAAGAAATATTCAAAAATATCCACGTTTCGTATATCGATGTTGAATAGCTTTTTATCGGATTCGTGAAGAAAGTCATCCAACTCGAGAAACTTGTCGTTTTTGAATATCCATTGATTTTGTATAAAGTATTCAAGGCTGCTGATTGCTAAGTATATTTTACGTTGTAATTTTAATAATCTGTAAAAATATCAATCTTTAATACCACAGTTCACAGGCACGAATTGTCAACGAACCTTGGAGGATTTTTCAAACACTTTAAAATAATATCAATAATTACCGCTGGAATCAAATGAAACAAATAGACATGTAACAAGTGGTTAAATTTGCTGTTTGTTGTATGAAAACTAGGATACCAAATGGGTCGTGGTGTAACATGTTCTTGAACTTCCAATCCAATTTGTTGAATTGTCTTTGCATTGACTTCAACAATACCCTGACTGGAGCAGTTGTAAACTGCAATGTTCTGTTTGCTGATAAGCAAATCATTATTTGATTGATAGTTGAGAATAAGGAATTTGTATATACTTTAAGTATTGTTGAATCCAGGTTGCTTTTAGTAATGTATTAATTGCCACATCTACTGGGATAAAATCAATATTTGCATCATAATTCACATACGTTGAGCGCAAAACTCCTTTGGCGGATGCCGCAATTAATCCTACAGGCCCATTCATATTATCCACCCACCCGGGAAATGGATCTTCAACTGTTGAAACAACTGCAAATAATATATTTGAATGAAAACGGAACCATAAATTGCGAATTCATCTACCAATTGTTGGCCGCACAATTATTGTTGCTACTTTTCCTTGGCACATATCTTGAATCACTGCTTCTGCTAATGCTTTGGAATATGTATAGGTATTTGGATAACCATCCAATATTTTCGGACTGATAATTTTCATGTGATATTGATCCGTGTTCTCAATAATCTTGATTATTTTTTTCCAAGAAGTTTGAGGAGTGTATAATTTCTCTTCTACTATTTTCTTATCATGTTGGCAATAGGCAGTTGATACATGTAGAAAGATCTGAATTTAAGTAAGTCTGATTAATATGACTAGATGATAAGTATTTCTTGACGTACAGCTTGTTTTTCTAGAGATAAAACTAATTTGCAAACTTCTCTTGTACCTCTGGTATTGTTGATGATAGAATCAGCAAGGGTTTCATCAAAGCGCACAGTAGCAGCGACATGATACACGATTGATACCGATTTAATTAAATTATTCATATCATGCTCCGATAAACCTAAAAAGGGAATGCAGTTAGTGATCGACCATTTAATTTATGCTACATACCTAAATTCAATTCGCGGACATTTCCTTTGACCGGTATTATTTTCTTAAGCGAGGTTGGATCGGCTGCTTTCAGTTTTTCAAACAACTATAGTAATTATGATAAGCATTTGGGACTTCATATATTTCTATTCAAAATACTTACAATATTATTAATAATATTTGCTACCCTTTCTTCTAAAGACTCGTTATTTTTGTTTCGTAGCAGTATATAAATATTACCAATTTCGGGACAAGTTCTTAGCAGTTTTTCAATAAGAACTTTTCCCATAAAACCGGAACCCCCCGTGATAAAAACATTTCTCCCATTAAAAAACGTGGGAATGTTATCTTCAATATTAGTATGCGATGAAAGACAAATTGTGCTGGTCGACATTTCGTGACTCGTTTGAAAATTAATACAGTTTCTAGGTGTTTATATATAATCAATAATAATTTATGCGTACGTTGACGACTCATATCGAGACAAGTTTTGCACACAATACGGAAAAGTGCATAAAACAAAATTGCTGATTCATGAAGAACAACAGAAATGCAAAACCATCATACAATTGATTCCTTTCTTCATATACGTTAGAAGAATGTACATTTTATAAGCACTATACACATCAATAAATCGTACTTGTTATAATTTACATATGTTTAATTTCAAACTTAAGACTAATAAAGCACCTTCAACTTAAAACTATATTTCCACAGTTATAGATAAAAACACCTTACCCAACATTTGTGCAAGTCTACTTAGATCTTAATGATATTTTATATATTGTTGCTGACGTGGGTTAACATAGGGTCTTTGACGAGCAAACAAATCTCTATAGATTGCATAAAGAAGTATAAAAAATGCTCCAATGACTTTCTGAATGATGTCAAGAAGTTTTAAAGTCACAGGTGTTAGGGCCTTAATTAGAAGTATTACGCGATCTAATAAGTCAAAAAATATTTGTTTGCTGCCAGCAGCAATAGCACAGAATAGCATAAAAAGAAATATACAAGTATTCTTTATGTTCTGCATTGTAAGAATTTCCCAAATTGCTTTCCCAGACTGCAATGTCTTCTTTTGAATTACACCCCAAAGATCAGCTAAATTGGTATAAATCTCTAAGTTAAGATCACTTATTTCACTTGCAACTTTTCCCTCAGGTGTAATTATGAAACATACTTCTTCTGCTTGGAATACAATGTCAACAATGCGATAATGATATAATTCATGCATCTGATCAGCAAGTGAAACCCAAAAACAATATGCATTTACAGATGGTCTATCTGCAGGCGTGGTAAATCCAGGCCAAATATCAGGCCAGGCAGTAATAATACGTTCTTTGGCATCAGTGAGCATTGGTATTATTGTATCAGTTACTTCTATTTCTATGACATCGCGGTAATCTTTTAATGGTTCCACATAACGTCGTTCTCTGTATTTGCCAATGAATGACTTTTGTTTGAACATTGTTTCCACAATTTGCCGGACATATTTTGGCTTTGTAATTACATTAAAATTACGTTTTGATGATCTTTGAGTGGGGCTCCTTTCAGGCATATCAGGTATGTCTTGCATATGCATTATATTAGTAGCTTACCAGAAATATACTGAAATAAAAAGTGTTATACACTATTTCATTTTTAATTGGTAAATGGTTGCTGCTTAAGATGTAAACAATCACTTCCGATACTAACCGATATGAACGGCTGATGCAAAACTTGGACTTTGACTATGTTGACAGAGATAATTACGGTATTTACACTAACCATGTAATCAACAACGTATACTCATTACCTGAAAAGTAACATTGAGTAACATCACAAGTAACATGTTGAACGGTAATTGACAACACTTTTGAATGATGACTCACATTGTTATCAAATCTTTCAGGTTTTTTATAGCTCATTTCGTGGTTATGTTATTAAGAGCAATCTGGTGGCAATCTATGCTATTTCGATTCCTGCATGATTGCGACCTCTATTACAAACATGATGCATTCTAATTTCAATTTCAACACTAATAATGATTATTCCTGAATGTTGTAATTGAATAAATTAATAAGTAAGCTCGTGATATATTTTATTTACATATACCCTGCAATTGAATAAGAAACTATATTTAAATAACCTGTAAAGACGTTTTCAAGTCATTTACGAACTTACTTTATTTACGATGCACATGAAATAATTATATACATCAATATGAAATAAAATGAATAAATAAAAATATATAATAAATAACAAATCATAATAACAAATACGTTAATCTCATTAAAAGCGCTTCAAATAAATACATTTTCAATATTCGGTCGGGTTGTTCGTTTCTTTTTTCGTTCTTTAATAAACTGTGAATCAATTTCGTTATTAGAGTTTATCGAATTGATTTTTGATATATTGTTTATCGTTTGGTGTGTCCTTATACCTCGCTTACTTGGTCGAAGTTCAATCTTATTGACACGTTCCTTGAGGTTCGAAATCTTATCAACAAGACTTAAGTTAACGTCTGCATCTAATGAATATCTGCGTGCTAGTAATGCGCCCGAGTCAGTATTATCTTCAAGTCCTTTGAAGAACATATGCGCTTTTTCAAAGCGCTCTTTGATTTTGTTTTTCACTGTAATATTTTCTTGAAGTGTGTCTGCTTTAGAAACTGATGAGGTTTGCACATTATTCGTTGTTGATTCAAAACCTAAAGCAAAACATCTTGTTTAACTAACAGTAATTTAAAATTTAAGGTTAACTTACACTTTATTTTATCATGAATCGACCAGGAATATTTTTCACCTCGAACTGCATAAAGTTCTTGTCTTTCTAAGTAGGAATTTTGTTGTTGCTTGTAAAATTCACTCTTACGATTTCTAATTGAAGAAAATTCGTAACTCATAGAATCCACAGAATCATAGTTTTCGTATTTTTCTTCTTTATCGGGTTGAATTCTTTTTTCATGCGTAATAAAATCTAGGGATTTTGACATACCATACTTTGGTTCAATTACTTCATTGTTCGAATTTTGGTTGATTTTTTCGGTTGATTTGTGTATCTTGTGTTTCAATTCCGGATCATTATGCAAATTTGTATTAGACATTGAAATATTCGTCCAGAATGCCTTCCTACGCAGGAAATGTTGTTTAAATTCGTATCCCTCTTCCTCTTCGGGATTTGATTTTTCTAGATTGTATGATAGATTATTGTATGAAAAACTATGATAACGCATGTGGCCTTCTTGCGGATGATGGCGAAATATCCGGGAAGAACGATTGTTGCGTGTGTTGTGCGCTTCTTGGACGTTATCTTGAGATAACGCGGAAACATTGGAAAAGTTGTTGTTGTTCGTAGCTAGGAGATCTGATTCACTCTTTGATAGATCCTCCTTGCTTTTATCATCTTTACAGCTCACAAAGTCTTTGCTGTAAACGCGTTCCTGATTCGGTTGATCCAGAATTAGATAACAAATGTCATCACTGCTTTTGACCATAATGTCATTGTTGTTCACCTCGCTGCTCGCAAACGATGCACCGCTGTTCGTACTACTCGTCATTGTCTCCGGTGAATTTTCCATTTCTATGCTGGATGCGAGTGAATCCGGATCAATATCATAAGTTCCGGAATCGTCGTGCGTTGGATAAACTTCTAACAAATTTGTTTCTCCTGTTAATGACATTACCTCTTCTGGATATTTACATTCTATCAAGTGTGGATTGTTTATCTCGTTTGAGTGCGGCGATAAAAGTTCCACATCTGTATTTTGTTGAGTTTCAATTATTTCATGAATTTCGTTGTTTAATTCAATTTCTTCTTCAACTTCTGATTGATTTACGTCTTTATCATTACTTTTCAAGTGTCTATCAAGAATATTGTTTAATTCATTTAGAGTTTCCAATGATGAATTAATTATATTTGCTTCAATTGGCTTTTCATCATTTGTTATATTGTCCACGGTTGGTATCTCGATTTGTTGAACTTTATATTTTAGCTTGTCAACCTTTTCTTGCATAGTCGTGGAATTGGTTAGCTTTTTCATCGTTTCGAAGTCGTTGTTTTCGATTGGGTTATTTTCGATTGAATTTGTCGTTTCCTCCAAATTTCGCGATTCGTTTAAAGAAATATTGCATTTATCATCAACTAAATCCTCATTACTTACTTTCCGGTGGTTTTCTTTCTTTTTGAGTTTTTCATAGTAGATCACTGTGTTAAGGACTTTCTTCTTGGTGTTCCTAACATTAGCACTCTTGATCTCTTCATCGTGCAGTCCATCAGTCACTCCACTGCGATTTTTCTCGATTGTGAGGTTGTACGGTGATCCAGCAATGTGTTCTCCGTTCGTAGTCAAGCAAATCTCGTAAACTCCAGAATTATTTGGTATAAAAATCACTTTGGCCCTGTCCTTTTCAAACTCTGTCCTAATTTCTATGTCACACGCAGGTCCCCTGTCTTTAGGCTTCAGTAGACTGGTGAAATCACTTGAGAGCGTCTTTAGAAATGACTTTTGATGATTGGTTTGAGTCTTCTTATTTGTCGAATGGTTGTCATTTTTTAGGAAATCTCTGGCGTATAAAATTGCACTGCCATATGTATTGTATGGTCCTCTGACATGCACGAGAAGATCGTCCATTTGTCCTTTGAAATTGGCGTAAACATAAATAATCGTTTTCCGGTGTTGCTCTCCGGTTATCAGTCCCATGCCTCGTGCAACGTAACGAGTGGAAAAAGTGATGTCATCCCGCGGTGCTATTTTATCAATTGCACTCTGCAGTGTTAGCATATATTCCGTAAGAAGGTTTTCCATTGCTGAGTTTAACTTGTTTTGCAGGAAGTCTCTTTCAGTAAATAACTTGATAAAGAAGTAAAAATTAATATTATTTTCAATCATTTCTGGTAATAATTACCGGGGTAACGCCTAAATATTTGTATGCAATTGCTTGACCATGCGTGGGTGGTTTTTTCCAATGACGATGTGGGTTTGGACATGCGCCAGGAACTACAGAATTGATAAGGGTGCACATTAACGACCCATCTTTCCATAGGGCCATAATTCCTCCGTCTACATAGGGTAAATAATTGCTTAACCATTTCTTTAATTTTTCCTGTTTGCTGAATGATGGATAAAACACTAAAAATGCATTAAGAATTTAATTAAACGTGAAAGTCGCACAGTGAATGTTGTATTTAACCTGATAGACATGATTTATCCAGATGATTTAGCAACTTTGAGAAAATCGTTTTACGTCCAAGGATAACGCCTGTGATGGCGATGGGGAGAATTATATGAACAAGTAGAATAAATCCATCAGTCCATATTCGATCTGATTGTGAATCTTCGCTGATAAGCGACTCATCTTAATCAGAAAAACAATTCTTAATGAGCTCAATTTATTTGTAAGTTGATTGTAGTAAATCATTTAATTTTACTCGCTTTTTGTGCATTGCAGAACAAAAAACTGAAGACTGACAAGAAGAAGTAGAAGTTTTAGTATGATAAAGTTAGAGATTCAAGCAAGACAAAGAAGTGGTAATAGAAAAGTCGAGAAGAAAAAGAGAAAGAAACTAGGACTTTTGTGACTTGTG
>JARJDV010011126.1:0-48824 GCA_030264675.1 Anaulacaspis nigra | reverse complement strand
GATGAAAATCCTGGAAATTCACAGTGATCCTGACGATGATGATGATGATGATGATCAAAGGACGACGGGAAGATGATGTTGATGATGATTATTCGATGAATCCTGATGATAATCCTTTAACAGAAGAAATGCGCCGCACGAATTAATCCTCTGGCTTCACATAAATTTAAATCACTAATCACGCACGAAACCGGCAAAGAAATGAATTGAAATTCAATCAGAATAATAGTATTAATACCTTAATTAATTGACACTCCCGTAGCCTTAATTTAAGCTAATTATTCAACTACCTAAAGCAAATTAACGCGGAGCAAATTGCTCATGCCGAAAGCATTTGCTGTACTAACTGATAAGCCCGACCAGCGCAAAAGTTTTTACTTTGCATGCACATGACAAGTTCAATTGTTTACACACACGAGTTAGAGCAAGATAGATCTTATCTGAAGTGCACTTCGCACACCGATGTCGCTCTATTTACAAGAACCAATAAAAACAATGCAGGAAAAACATCTGATTCGGATTTAAAGTTAGAAACATAAACAATGCACAAACATTAAAAATTGGGGAATAATAATAATGAATATTGCTTAACAGCCTATGTATTCTTAAAGGGGCACTAATGTAGGTTAGCATAGTTTTTAAATCATTAAAATGGGTTAAGAAGTTCAAAAGTTATATCGAATTTAATATTAACACTTTTATTTGCAGTTGCAACCACCTGTTATACACCTAGAGTGTGTCAGTAGGTCATTAGGTCAACCGTGTACCACTAGTACAACTATCCATCAGACATATCTATTTCAATTAATATCTCGAAAACTATTATAGATAATTAAATAATTCTTTCACCAGATGAAAGCCAATTAAATTTCTCATAATATCTTATAAAATTATTAAATTCCCTAATATAGTTCCTGTGTTATTACAGCTTAAAATCAACCTTAATTTTTAGCTACTTAGCACCGATCGCACGATCGCACGATCGTACCCGAAGCAACTCTGGAACTAAGATCGGGAATCTCAAAAATGCCAATATAACCCATAATTTTTCAATATATTTATTAAAAGAAAACGTATTATTCTGCTCCTCCTCGTAATTTACAATAATAACGCACAGCACAATATATTAACAACTATCACTTCATAGTCAAAAGATTAAAACTCTTCCCGCTGAGGTTCTCGAAAAACACCCTTTTCAGGCGCTCCTTCAAGAACCCCAAAAAATGATTAAACTTATTGCCCTATCTTAATTAATGTATAGATTTATTTAGAAACTAAATATTTGTTTGTCTCTCTCGACGTCCAGATCATTTCCATCTCGAAATATAAATAGAAAATATATTCCTCATTCCTCTCAACCCTTTGTCTTGTCTCTCTCGCCAAACCCTACAAGTACTCATTGCTATTCTTCCACTTTTCATTTGCTTCCCGTCGCGCGTCCGGCACAAGTTGGCACTGCATCCCACCGAGCACATTGTTTGTTGCGTCCATTGCGATAATAACGGGTTTAACAATCGTCGGCGGGATTTGCCTCAGCACACCCCCAACTGCACCCGTAATGCCCTTTTGCTCCTTCTCAATCGACGCAATCCTAACGATATTCTCAGCCGTCTCGCCAATACCCTAAAAGAAACAGGGTTATTACCCTAATCTTGGGTCAATTTTGGTTATTGTTACCTCCTTGACCACATTGTACGCATTGGTCACACCCTCGCGAATATCCTGGGGTTGATTGTACCGCTTTTTGCGACCCTTTGCCTTCAGGGCGTTCGCACGCCGCACGCTTGGACCCGGCGACATCATGTCGTACGCCGTTTCGGCAGTGATTTGAATCAGGCTAATGAATCGACTCGTCAACTCCAATGCAGCCATTGCCGTTGACGTTGTAAAACTATTCGCACCGCGCTGCAAACCCCTAACAATGCGTCCATCCTTCTGATACTGCTCAATTGGCAGCCAGATGAGATCCCTCACCCCTTGAACTACACAAACCACCAATCAATAACCTCATTAACCAATTACCAAGATTTTAACTTACACAATTGAACTAGCGAATGCATAGGACCAACTCCACTAAGCACGCTCAGCGATTGATTGCGACGAATGTCATTCTTCCACTCCTGGAGAAAGTACTGGATGAGTTTATCAAAGCCCAAAATGCCATGATTATTCTCCAATCGCTTCAGCGTGAATTCCACGTAATTCAGGGATGCAATGCCAATAATTAGCGCTGCAATTGGTCCATGCTTCCACTCAAAGTTGCCATTACTATGATAATCCAGACGTATGGGTACGGAATTCGTAAACATTACTTTCCTACAAGCATCAATTAATCAATCAATTCATAAATCAACATCAATCACGCACCGGAAGTAAATCGGGGGTGAATTATCCGTGGGACAGGTCGTTGTTTGCGCTGTCTTCTGAACAGTTGTGACCACCTTCTCCTTAACATCATCCAACAGCAGCATGAGATTCTCATCAACCAATTGATGCGCTTTGGATTCATCAATCGCTTGGTCATTCGTGATGGTCATCACAGGTGGATGATGAGTCGGTGTGTTATTCTTAGATCCTGTTGTAGTAGATTCTTCTACAAAAACAAACAAAAGTCTAATAATCTTAAAACTTAACCCATCCACCCTTAAAACCAACCAGTTTTCGTGTCATTGATCGTATCCGTAGCAAAATTCAACATGAATAGCAGCGTATCCTGATCCAGGTTGATCCTCAAAGGCAGCAAACTCATTATGAGTACACATTCCTGCGCTCTGAGTTTGATATCCGGTCGAATGTGTATCAATTTAACTGTCAACTAACAACAACAAATTATTATCAATGTTAGAAGGATCGAAGAAGGAGTTTAATGTAGATTACCATATTAGCATGTGATTGCCTTGGTCGTAGCTCAGTTGAATCTAGATACAGCAATTTATTAATTCTGCTGGAAAGCAGACGATCGCGTATTTCCATCTGCGAAACGACAATCACTTGTCGCGATGCCTCCTTCGTAGTTTCCGGATAGATCTCATGAAGTATCCTCACCTTGGTGAGCTCGGTCTCAATGAGAACGTCATGATTACGCTCAATGCCTCCTTGCAGAATCCAATTCGGTGCTGAACGCTGCTTTTTCTTGCTGCTGTGATAGACAATCTCACCCGTATTCTTATTCGTATACCCAATCGCTCCATGCAGCTGCAGATCAGAGAAATTCACCGTTTTCTTCTCGTTCGTCGAGCGGAAATCCCTGCCAGCGTACAACTTCCACGTGACCGTCATATCGCACAGCGTGTATCGCATCACGGGCGTGGGAAAATCCTTCGGTGGTCGCAGCACGTCCGTTTTCCCTACGGGAATCTTAAAGTGATTGTCAACCAGTCGCAGTGGATCCTCAATGAGCCAACGAATGAGCGGCAGACCGTTTTTGGATATCACACCGACGCCGGCTTCGTCGCCAATGAAACAAAACTCGTCGTCTGTATCGCTGCTGCTGCGATTCGAGCGGAATGTGATATCGCCTAGATCGGACGTCACCTGCGGCAGGGGTTTCAAATCCCCCAGCTGCCCCTCGTCCGGGAAGAAGAACATCTTGGCGCCGGCAATCTGCTGAACGGGTGGCACATTCACCGTTGGTGCTACACTCTCCATCATTGCATCCACCAGCATGGCGTTCACCTTCTGGTGTTGGCTCTTTGACAGATTGCTAATATCCTGCTGCTGATCAACATTAATCAACTGCTCGTCGTGCTCAGCTTGGTGCTTGGGACTCGAGTAAGCACACACAGGCATCGCCTCCGTGTCCACCAGGTCGCCGTTCGTTGCAATGTATGTAATAAGCTCCATGAGTGCTCGTGCACTGTCAGCGCACGTGTGTATCGTGAATTTATCCACCAACGCACGTAGATCGCAATGCGGGGTTGTCAAATTCAACTCGTCGTTGATCTTCAGACTGATCTCAATCAGCCCCACGTCGATGATGCTCACAAAGTCGCGTTTGAGGTCAACGGGCACATTGGACGGTGTGCCCTTCTTCGGCGGTGCGCGATCGCTCAAGAACAAATTGCTATCCTCGGCTAAAAAGCGCAGAGTCGTTGTGTTGGCGGCGGCGGTGAGATGTGAAGACATGCTCAGGGTGCCCAGCGTCACCACCGAGCGGAATGGCAGGTAGAAGGGGCGGTAGTCGATGGCGCAATCCCACAGATGCAGGTGCATTTCAGTCAGGACGTCCTTGGCTTGAAAGCCGGGTATCGTGTAGTCGTTCACCGCGAAGAAGTCGATCAGCTGCGTTATCCAAATGTTGGGCACGGCGCACATGCGATGTCGCAGGGTCGCCTTGTTGATGCCGAGCGCCACACGCACCAATTTCACATGATGCGTCTCGTGGTTCGCCTGAATTCTCACCGCCACCGACAACATCTCACGATCGCCGCCACGATTAGCGCACGTCGATAGTGTGCCCGCCTCCGACTTGTAAATCGTCGGAAATAGATGCCGACCCAACGCTGTGCCAATCTCCTTCAGCAGCGTATTGTGACTAGTCGTTGATATCATATCTAAAACAAGACAACGAAATGATTCTGGAATCTTCGACGTGGTTGCTTAACCCTACCACTGTGATGCAACTGTGCGCCTTTCGATTGCACACAAACGTATCCCAAATTCTCATCGCCATTGTGCCCAGTCACGCTGAATATTTTGGCGTCCTCAACTCCGAGCAGAAATTCCCCAATTTGCTCAGGGATGACATTCGCCTGAGCATCCCTCACGGGGGTGTTCATCCTCAGCAACCCCTTACCGATGCGTAAATTCACCGTGAGGTAATTCTGCCCGCGATGCACCGCGTACTTTTTTTGCTTCTTCGGCTTGCGCATCTCGTACGCTGAATGAAAGACATTGGATTGTTCCGGATTGAATTCCTCATCAGACTCTTCAGAATCTGAATCTGTATTTAATAAAATTATTTAATCTGTGATTCTTTTGAGGAGAGGAAACAACTAGACCTACCATACTTACTACCACTGCGACAATTTGCATACGTTTCGACATTGTCAAAACTCTCAAACATCGGATGCATCCCCATCTCCGGCGGGGCGTTCGCTTGCGTTTTGGTCGCTGTGGGCGCACTCGGCTCCCAGAGCAGCAGGTCACTGAGTATGTGATTGTACACCACCTCAAAGATATGCTTACTGATAAACTGCACGCTGGCGGTGGGCAGATTAATGTCCAGTTGTATACGCGTGTTGCTCGTGCATTTGCCGATAAACTCGTTCATCTCCTTGCGTGTGCCGGGCAGAACCATTTCAGCCGCCGGTGGGGCAGTGCTATCGTCATTCGGCAGCTTCGTGGATGCGTGCGGCGTGTCGCTTTGATGGATCACGCGTTTTGATGAAAAGGGGCAACTGCGAGCCATTGGAATAATGGTCCCACAAGAGGTGGACATCACTCCTGTCACTAGTGATCCACCATTACCCATGGTAACATGACCATCGACGACAACATCCACGTCGGGCTTGACGTACGGGTGAATGGTCAATGTTATCGTTGGAACACCAGCTGAGAGGCGTTCCTCCATTCCGGCACGTGCCAAATGCATGGGGCTTGCACTCTCGCTGGCGTAGTAGAAAATATCCAGCGATCTACATTGCACCCCGTATTTCTGGCCCTCCTGTGCACTCTGCATGCTCGTCTGTACTACTGGTTGGGTCAAATGGGCACTTAGAAATGCAGGACGTACATTGCGTTCCCACCAAGGTACTCGTTGTAGGTCATTTGCAGATCGAAAGTCGGGAATTGGAATTCTACAATTCAAAATATCAAGCAACCACCCTCAAGTTAGGCAACCCACGCAACTCACCGCAGTTTAACAATTATCAAAGCAGAAGACATCTTCAAATCCACAATTCCCGCCGACGAAATCTCCTCGTCCTCCTCGCAAGGCGCTTGCTGCATTCGCGATGTCATATTTCCCAATGCACTTAGCCGATCCATTAACGTGATATCCACGTCCAAAACGCAATTGTCCAATAACATACTAAAAATCGCAAATTTACCCCACATTTAAAGCCACTCAAGTCACTTACTTAATCTCCGTCTTAGGTACGTGAGCTTTTCGCACGATTCCCGCACGCCTTGTGCGCTCCAGATGCTTGAAGCTCATCTTCAGCGAGGGTTTCGAATGCGTCGGGCTGGACGACTCCTCCATAAAGTACAACATTCGCACGTAATCGACCGTCACATTATCTGTTGCATTCGTTTTCGGTAGGCATTCCAAAAGCTCCAATTTAGCTGCAGTTAATTCACCACCCACGGAGAAGACGCTTTGCGTTCGCGTTTCTTGGCATTCCACCTGAATGGGTGCCGCAACAAGGCGCAAATGGCGGCGGGAACAAGCGCGTTCAAATGTCGCCTTGCAATCGTCAAAGTTCCTTGCTCCATATCCTGCGGGCACGAGATTATGCATCTCCTTGAAGAAATGCTCAGCCGTTGTTTGCATTTGGCGCGCACTGGATGGAACCAGTCGTGCATCGTTCGTCAATGTTAGGATATCTTCGTGCAGTAGGATGACAACTAGCGACGCGATTCGGATATGAAAATGTGACAGTTCCGCGGTCGGATCCGATTCAATATTGTTAACTGCAAAATTCAAAATGCAATTTAAAGTATAAGAATTTAAACGAATTTAAAGGATTACATCTACGACGTGTTCGCTGACTTGTAGCTTCACTCAGACTACTCGCCATTGATGAACTTAAACTCGATTCCATACTACTCGAAGCGGTCGACAGAACACTCTCACCCATTGCGTTTCCCGTGCTTCCAACGCGCGGCATCGGCAGGAAATTCTCATCGGCGTCGCTCTCCTCCAGGGCAGCCGTTGACCATCCGTGCGTCCCTTGCAATCCTCCTAAAATCCCGGCAGGATTCAACTGATACTGCAATTCCTGCTCGACTCGTTGATAATCCAAACCAGTCATTGGTTTCTCCGCGCATTTCGTCACATTTGGAATTGTACTGCAAAGAAACAACTTTAATCACCTCGTTCATAGTTACTCAAGCAGAAACAGACTATGTTTCCTCGACCTTCGAGAGAAATAGACCGTTGATGAGCTCAACCAAGTCGACGAGTTGAATGGGCGAGAGGAAGACGTTAAATGCACCAAAAGTCATCTCGATGGATACTTTAGGCCCGGCGACTTCTTCGCTCTGCTTCAAACGTACTCGCACCGACTGTTTGCCAATAATCTTGGCGAAAACAAGCTCATCATTTGCATTCTCCTCCTGATCTTGCGCTTGTAATGCTTGTGTTGCAAAACTGATGCCTTCCAGCGTGAAATGCTTGGTGGTAAACGATGCAACCACATAGCTTTTGTTCTGTTCAGTTTTATCGCTCATCTCCGTCGATGTTGGATCCTCACCAGCTTCATCTGCATATTCTATACTGAAATTTTGAACAAAAGTTGAACCTTAAGCTAGGCAACCCACGCAGCCGACTTTCTTGTTAGGCAACCCTAGTTGACTTGCTAATTACCTCTCTATGTTAATTATCAGCGCAACTCCCACGCTGCTTTGTGGCGGGAGATATTCAAACTGGAAGGATGTATTGACAAATTTCACTTTCACCCTGCTGAGGACTAAAAATAAAAAGTGTAAATATTAAATCGATTTGTTGATAGCTATCGTGCTACATACTTGAGTCGATTGTTTGTGCAAATATTTCAATGCCTTCCAAGGGTTGTGAATGGTCATTCACTTCCGTATCCTGTTTCATGCATTCCTCAGCGAGTTGCAGTGAATTCGACATCGAACTCCACATTGACTCGAACATAGAGGTCGCTGCAAAGTTGGGGGATGGATTAGAAATAGTTAAATTATGCGATAATTCACGCGCGTACCGCATTCAACACGTTGTTTGGGCCGGACAGTGACATGAAGATCGTGCACCTCGATGTGCGAAGACTCCCGTAGCAGCGAGGACCACGGCACGCGGAAGAGCAGCTTTCCAATGTAGCCGCTGGCCAGCTCAAAGGGCAGATTTTGTTTCTCGCATAATTCGTTAAGCGCCTACAACAGACAAGAGCAACAATAACAAGCGGGGGTCCATGACCTTCGCGCATGTGCCTGAATTATGTAAACAACAGTCGAACAATGGCAAATATAACCTCGCAACTTATGAAGTGATATTACGATTGTTGTTATGCAAATGACGCATTAGATTGCGCACATGTCTACTGCGTGTTAGCAAGCTACCTGCACGTCGAGGCTGACATTCTCGACGGAGCCGCGGCCGTTGTAGAGGTCGAGGGTGAGCTGATCGGTGGTCAGTTTCTCCTCGAGGAATTGGCCCATGTAGCGTTGCAGGAGGTAGATGCACACGCGCTTCTTGATGTTGTCGTTGAGGAAGGACGTCGGTAGATACCACGCCATCGTGCCCGTTTAATGCGTTGGGGTGCAATCGACTGCCGAGCGTTGAATGGATGCACCATCTGCACGCGTTGCTCGCTGATGGCGGTTGTGGCGGTTCAACAACAACACGCACCTTTGTGTTTTGTGTGCGCAGCACGACCATATGATGAGCATCAGCTGTGGGCACATGGCGCATGCGCACCGTGCATCACGTCGCTGGAGCGAGCGAATTTTTTGTTGTTATTGCAATAACAATTACCAAACGTGATAAATGCTTCGCTGCCGATGCACTATTGTTATCGTTCGTCTCGGATTATGTTTAATCTCGACTCACGCACGTCTATTTCTTGTGCGATTCCAGCGTGCAATCGCCTTCTTCTTGCTGCGTTCAAGTCTATTATAAAACTACGACGCACATGTGCTAAATATTCCATGACTTCATACGTTTGACATCTACTTGATAAGTTGTCATCATTGTTGTTGTTTGTCATTGTTTTGTTGTTCTATTGTCTCGCATTTCATGAATCCATAACAATTTTTTGGAATTGTTATTGTTCGAGTTGGAAGGTTTCTCAGATAGATGGCGCACAGGGCAATGCGAGTTGTATTTAGTTATAGCAGAATGTTTCATAATTACTTGTTAATTGCAATATTTGCTATCGATTTGGCGGTTGTTAGTACTTGAAATGGTTAATTGATAAGTCACCTACAAAAATGCATAGAGTTAATAGGGTATGTCGTATTTAATTCTTTTACCTGTTCATTATGATACTAAACTGATATTACATCCTGACTAATGCTGAGCAAAAAAAAGTAATCCAAAATGTTAGTTTGCATTGCTATTCTACCACTACACTACTATTAATAAGCACTACATATAATTAATAACAATTAATTGTAAAAATGATTGTAAAGGTACTGAAATGCATGCCTGTTAGAACTAAAGAAATACAAGGTATACACCAATGACTATACTGTTACTACATGGCTAAATGACTATGGTACATGCTTGACTATGAATAACAACAATTAATTGTTTAAATTCACATAAAACAATAACTTTAACAGAAGAGAAGCGACGCGTGAAACTGGCGGGAATCGACTGCTGTCATTTGTCATAACGACTACTGAAGCGGTAACTCGCAACGATTATGATGTGGTTCTTATAATTTGCCATCAAATTATTACTGTCTATATAGTTAAATGCTAATTAAAATAATGCTATATAGCTAAATAAACAAATGTTAAATATATATCACTCTTTGGGTACCGTGTAATATTGAAATTTGTTAATATTATGGGGCAAAACAACATGCTTGAGGATCACTGGTCTAATAAATGAGTATACTGTAGTAGGCAACCCAACACCTATTATCGCTTCAAGCGCCATCGTCCTTGTGTTTAATACAACTACAGTTTGACTTTGGAGGGAGTTTGAAAGTTTGAAAAAGTTTGAAAACAGTTTGAAAAAGTTGTAAAAAACAATAACATTATTATAAACAATTAATAAACATTACTTATGTCAACTATCATGTAATAATCTTTATTATGTATTTGGCAAAGCATTAATTAGTTTACAGTCAAGTGTTTAGAAATAAATCGATTTGTTACATTTTATTTATTTATCAGCTTAATAGTTATTGGATTTAAATAAAATTATATATTATTATTCCTAATTAATTACATAATAAACTGGTGCTTACCGCATTTAAATGCCTCTTTTGGTTTGATTACAAATTAAATATAAAGTGAAAAGTTCATGTAATTTTCAATAATTATTTTCTAACATTAATACTTGATTTCAACATTTCAAAAGTTTAAACAAAGTTAGCTGATAAGATGTACAATACATTTGTTTTTAAAGAATTTCATTATCTATTGTTTATCAATGTTAATCCAATAATTAAACTCTGACTTAATGAGTACTAACCATAAATATAAATTAAACTTTTTTCTGTATTAGCAGAAGGCAGCTGTATTGAAATTTGCATTTTAAATATTTAATTATTATATTTTGCAGCTTATTATGAAAATCATACTTAACTAATACATAAAATAATTAATTAAAATAGCAAGCAATGAATTTGTTCTTAATTAATTAAGGAAAATCTTATCTAACAAGTTTTTCTTGTTTATTATCTAATTACAATTATTTTATAATTTTTTACCATGTTTACATACATTTTCTTATCATAATTTGTTATAATTATATACAATAATCTTACTTAACCTCAAAATAAATAATTTATACATACATTTTCGCTTATATAATAATAAATATGTCTAATCAGTACTAAGTTTATAGGTTAAGTAATTTAATGAGATCATAATACGTCATAAAATCATTATATTTACAATAGATTCATTCATATTTACATGATTTTAGCTTAATGACGTTCTAATTAGTGTGTGTTGACTAGAAAACACTCGCTTTTCAGGAATATTTGTTATATTCTCTTAAAAATGTTGTTTGGAAATGAAAAATACATAAAAATCATATTCTTAATCGACTAGCAAACTAATTACATAATTAGTTAGGTTAAGTAATATCACATTGATTAATTAATTAATAATTAGCATATTGTTTGACACTATTTTATTACTGGTTTTGTTTATTCCCAAGTTTTTGTCCTTAATGTTAGGTTATCTAACCTAAAAATGCGTTTTTAGGTGCAGTTTTCAAGTGTTGCTGCTTTAAGCTTATTGCAAACTCTTTCCCTTCGCCCACACTAAATAAAATGATTGATTTAGATTTGTTCGAGAATTTTCTTGGCAAAGTCAGGTGCGAGCTTAATTTCGACACGTTTTGAATTGTTTAAATAATTCATCTAAACTTAATATCACAAATTCTAACCTTAAAATAAGTTGTTTTTTGTTGTTTAGCTATGTATGCTTAAATAATATAAATAATAGTACGACTAGAAGTAGTTTTAAATACGGTTCTGCTTGTTGACTTGAGGAATTCTGGTCATTTTCTGACTATATGTTTGACTAGGATATGTTTGAATTACGTGACTAGAAGATAATTAATTACGACTAGATTTGCGGGATTTTTGTAAAATAAAAATTTCTTTACGATAATATGGTTATTCCTTGAGCTATTACGGTTTTTGTTTTGAGAAAATTGGTTGGGAAATGCTGTTAAAAATTTATTTAGTTTTAGGTAATTTGATTTGATAATTTGATGTGTTTGATTGAAAAATTAATTAATTACGGCTTTGTTTAAGGAGATTTTTGAAAATTTCTTTTTGCATATGATACCAGATTAAATTGTTTATAACTGTGGAAAATTTGAAGAAAATAGCATTATTGTAAATGGTTTAAAAACTATTTAAACTTTTACATTTTGGTTTAGGCGATGACCAGAAATGTATAATATTTCACGACTAGAAATTAATTTTTTTAGGGTATTTCCAATCTCATTTTTGAAAAATAAAAACTAGCGTTTCAAAATATCATAATTGCCTAACCAATTTGTGTTTTTTAAGTTCCAGGTATTAGAAATCTATGAAAAATATTTCTAAATTAATTGTTTATGAGTAGAAAGTTTAATTATCGAGTGACTAGAAAACTGATCATTACGGCCCTGTATAAGCAATTTCCAAAAAATTTATATTATTTTTGAATATTAGAGTTATTTTTGAATATAAGTACTGTATTAAATAAGATAAATTTCTTTTTAACCTAAAATAATTCAGCAATTTGTGTTTTGATTTCAATGACTGACTAGTAATTGTTGACTAGAAAATTTCTATATTATTTAAACCAATTCTAATAATTAAAAATTATATTCCGAAAGAGTAATTATTCCTCTTTAATATGATATATCATTTATTCATTGATATGCAATAAAACTATGCTAAAAAAATTAGTTTTTCGTATCATATTTGTGTGACTAGAGATTTTACAATAGGATGTGACTAGAAATTAATTAATTACAGCCTCAATTGATCGATTTCCTTTAAGCCAAAAATTATATATAAAATCTTCATTAACCCCTTAATAAATATCTGTAACTAGTTTATGCAATTCTTAAGGAAAACTGAATTGAAAAAATTATTGAAATAATTCTTCAATAAACTAAACTGACTATTTATCTAATTTTCAATTAGATATTACTAGAAATTAATTAATTACGGCCTAAATTAAGGGATATGCAGCTAATAAAAATCCTCAATTATTCCTTAACCCATCTTTAGTATTTGTAGGGATAGATTCTAAGCAGAACAGTATTAAAAAAATTATATTTTGCATGTCCTTTTTGACTAGAACATTTTCCACTGACCTGACTAGAAATTAATTAATAACGGCCTTAATTAAGGGATTTCCACCAAATAAAAATAACTCTTATAATCCTCATTAACCCCTTATTTGAACCCTTAGATTAGTTTGTCCAATTATAAAACAGAACCGTATTAAAAAAATTATTATATTTTGTATATCCGTTTTGACTAGAATATTTACCATAAAACTTGACTAGATATTAATTAATTACGGCCTTAATTAAGGGATTTTCACCAAATAAAAATCACCCTTAAAATCCTCATTAACCCCTTAACGCAACCCTATAATTAATAGACTGATTTCTAAGCAGAACCGTATTAAATAAATTATTTAAATATGACTAGTTGAAATAACCTAACCTGCAATCTTAATGATTAATTAAAGCGCATTGTTTTATCTTATCTAATTACTACTGACAATTAGCATGAATGCCCTATCCGAGACACAACTCAAAGTCTTCGTACCTTGCGTAGAACGGCGTTGGCGGTAGTTGTGGCAGCGGCGGTAGCGGAGGCGGTCGCCAAAACCTGGCCGGATGCCTCGCGATGGGGCGGATCACACCGGGGGCGGCGTCAAACCGTTGTCAGTCGTCTGTTCCCGTTCGATGCATCTGATGCAGCATCTGATGTTTGCGTAAGTACGCCACTCGTCGAAACTTCTTTCCGCATTCGCTGCACGGGTACATGTCCGCCCCATTCCCCACACTCCCCTGCATTCCCCCAGCCTCCCCCAGCTGCCCAGGACCTCCTTGGCTCATGTGGTCACCATTGCCACCCTCGAAACCACTTTCCTCCAATGTACTCTTCAAGGGTGCTTTTCCTCCCCTGGGTTTGTGCCATCGTCGGTGCGAAGCAAGATTCGCCGGACAATTAAACACCTTGTCACATTCCGGACATCGATATTCGACGTGCACTATCCGGCTGCATCTGTGCTGCGCCAATCCGAAAGCATCCTCGTAGAGTTCCCGACATAACCTGCAAACGTAATCCCCAATATGGTTTTCGATTTTGGCGAGTTCCGCCTTGGCTTCCTCGGTGACCTCGACCACATTGAAAGCCGGGTCGATGTCCCCCTTGCGCACCACGAGGGTCTCATCCGGACCAAGTTGTCGGATGATGGTCCCCGATACCGGGCTGGAGTTATCCTCGTCGAAATTCAACCTTCGGGTTTTCACCTTCTTGGGAGGTCGCTTTACAGCCTCCTTTTCCGGTGGGTCCTCGGGTGCTTCGTCGTCGCTCTTCAATTTCCGCTTGGCCGACGGGGAGTTTTGCAACTTGATTGGGGACGGCGTGCAAGGTGGTGTAATCAGGGTTTCATCCTTGCACAGTGCCGGCTTTAGACTTAAGTCCAAAGGGTAGGAAAAGTCCAATGGTTCCGTGTATCTTAAGTATTGGAGTTGTTGTTGCAGAAGGGCGTTGTTGAAATTGAAGCCCAAACGTTGCAGGACGTTGTTGGGCTGGAAGAAGGCGGCTGATCCTGGATGCTGGCTGTACGAGGTGGTAAAGTCCATGCTGCTGACATAATGCGCGCGAGGCATAACACTGGGTCCGGAGGTGAGTGTGAGGTTATGTTCAATAGTTGGTGGAATTGTGCGTTGTTTCCGCATAGACACGAGCGTAGCGGGGAGCGAGACACATGTTGAACGGACGCGAGTGAAGACTGACCCAGTACGCAGGCGGGAGGAGTGCTTTTATAGGGGTTGCGGCGGAAGGAAGTGGGAAAAACGGGAGGGGAAAGGACGAGGAGCGGCCGATTGGAGAGTGGAGCAAGCGTACAACTATGCGTGATTGGGGCATCGTTCCATTGGTTCCCGGAAAATCGCAGATTCCGGGAGACGATCCAGCTGGAGGCTGGGAGAATCCCACAGGAATCGAGCCAAGTTTCCCATTCGGTGGGGAGAATGCGTTCAACTCAAGAAAATAAGAAACAAACAGCAACTTTTCCGTTTTTTTATTGTAACTTTAAAAGTAGACGAGATAAATAAAAAATTCAAAAAGGATCTTATAAAGGGTTAAATCCTGGAGAGATTGATATAAGAACGGGTGATGTATCTAGTTTATTTTGGTAATTATTAAGGGTTAAATTGGAAGAGAAGATGCAGTCAATTCAAGAAAAGAAATAAATAGCAATTTTTCAGTTTTTTTATTATAACTTTAAAAGTAGGTAAGATAAATAAAAAATTTAAAAAGCATCTTATAAAGGGTTAAATCTTGAAGAGAATGACATAAGAGCAAATATTGTATCTAATTGATTTTGGTAATTATTAAGGGCTTAACCGGAAGCGAGGATGCATTCAACTCAAGAAAAGAAAGAAACTTTTCAGTTTTTTTATTATAATTCCAAAAGCAGGTAAGATAAATAAAAAATTCAAAAAGCATGTTAGATAGAGTTAAATCTTAAAGAGATTTTCATAAGAATGAGCTCTATACCTAATTTAATTTGGTAGTTATTAACGATTGAAAGTAAAGAACTTTTTCATTTTCTTTTTTGTATTATCTTAGATTGTTAAAGATAACTCATAAAGTTAAATAGATACCCTAATGAATTAATAAGAAAACCCTAGGGGATGAAGTTATAAACTACTGTGCAAATCTTTCTTTATTTATCTCTTAAGAAGATGGAGATATTAGGGGTTAAAGATCATCATGATTTCCTACAGGCTGGTGTGTTTTACCTGAATATTAACTTTTTTAAATTGTTTATAACTCTCAAACCAATACAGCTATTTAATTGATATAAAAAGTAACGCAAAGCTAATTAAATTCTCTATCAGCTAAGACTAGAATCATTGTTATGGCTTATTCCAGTTTGATGTAAAAAAATTTTACATTAAAAAACTTTGATAACGTGAGTTGATAAATTTATTTGGTGAATTATTACTCATTGTCCATAAGGTTCTCTTCATACAATAAATGCCGACGGTGATGAGAATGATGAAGAGGTGTCCCTCGAAGGGGAAGACAATACGTACGTAACGGTCGAACAGACAGCCGACGCGTTCAAGAGCTGAAGAGCTGTTGGTGAGGAGCGTGCGAGCAGCTGACACGATAAATCGTTTTTATTTCAGGGATTCCGTTACAGATGGTTGGATACAAACACCCCCGTTATAAAAATCATATACCGAGTGTATTCATAAAGCCTCTCACTCACTTTTCACTCAATTAACTTCTTAATTTACTTAGTAATAAACAATAAGCCATTATTTTATTTAAAAATTAATATCTGGCTTATTTATGAACAAATTTAAAAATTTCAAAAGCCATCATAAATAAGGATAAATATAGGTTATGACTACAAAATTTGAATAATATATGATAATTAGTATACAAGATATGAATTTGTTAATATTTAGCATGATTATTAGAAAATCCAAGAAAAATCGGGTTGTCATACATTCATTAATAACGATTAAACTAAATGAGATAATTTCAAAATTCAAATTACATCGTAAACGCAGATAAATTTCTAATAAAACAAAGAAAGTATTGTTAATTTATCTGAATTAGTTTAGGAAATATGAATTTTTAAAAACGATAAATGTTTTTTTACGTCCAAAGATCATGTTGCCACATTTTTGTTAATAACAATTAAACTAAAAGAGAAAATTTCAAAATTTAAACTGTATACAAAACTAGGATAAATTCCTAATTATTCAAAAGAAACTTTATTAATTTATCTCAATTTATTGAGAAAATATGAATTTTTTAAAATCAGTAAAGATTTTCATTATGCAAGTGAAAGTCCAGACACAAATAATTTCATATAATTTAATATTATTTTATAACACCCTGTATATTAGATTGATAGGTTATTTAGGGTGTCTAATGTACATACGTAGGTGCTATATGCGCGTGATTAAATTTATTGTACGCATATTTATTGTGTTTTTCCCCTTTTTAACCGCCAATTTTCCATTTTTGTTTCTCCTCTTTCAATTTATTTTTTTATCGATTTATCGTTGGTATAATTAACGCGTATTTCCGTTATAGATTATTTGCTTAGTCATCGTTCAATGCATTTTTGAGGTTAACTTCTTAAAGATCAAGACTTTTCATAAAGTAGGGTGGCTGCATGCATAATTAGGGGTTGAGATGTTGTCAAAACATTTAACACTTCTTCATCTTCGTCTTCGTTCTCCTCCCTTCTTGTGATTTCTTTGGTTTTGATTTCTCTTAAGGGTGCGAATACAATGGGCATTGGCTTAAGGGTGGAGAAAATCAAGTTCTCAGGTTTTACACATTGAAAGAAATTCACCTTGCAAGAAGGTGCTGAAAAGATTTAGGGGTTTAAGATGCCAAGAGAACAGGTCTTATTATATATGCTTTGAATAAAAGGGAAAGTTTCTTATTATATTGTGAAGAGACTATAAAAGGTACATGTGTGAAATTTACAAGACTGATACAAAATTTAATGCAGAATTTAGTGGTATTTGAATTATTTTGATAGATTTGATAGTTTATTAATTAATAGTAATTAAGTAGAGAGGAAATTTTATTTAATTAATCAATTCTGAAGGTTAACAACAAATAAACTAATTGTTAAACAATATTAAATATTCGCGAAATGATAAACAATTTAATTTAGTTTCTTATGCTTTTTGAATTAATTTGATATCTATATTGGTTTAGGAAATATTTAAAGAAACTCAGGAAATGAAAAATTTAACTCAAATTTGCAAAACTAAATAATAAATTTAAAAATTCCTAGAGAGGAAATGAAAGATAATGAAATTGTATAATTTAACAAACTTATAAACAATTTAATGCTCTTTAAGCTGGGGTTTAAAGTAAGTCATTATCTTAATTAGTTCGCGAGATATTTAATAATTAGTAAACTACTAATCAAATCAAAATCGCAAATTGTGCCAAAATTATAAATGTACAGCCCCATAACTCCTAAACTAATAATGCAAAATTGTTCAAATTTAGCAAATTTATAAAAAATTTAATCTTTTCCAAGATACCATTTAAAGCAATTCATTATCTTAATTAGTTGTTGAAATATTTAATAATTACTAAACATGTAATCAAATCAAAGTTACCAATTGTAGCTAACGTTCAAATTAAAAGCCCTATAACTCCTAAACTAATAATACTAAATTTTTTAAATTTTCCAAATTTATAAACAATTTAATCGTCTTTCATCTCGTGTCAAAATTATTTAATTACCTCTTTTAGTTTTTGCGATATTTGCAAAAAAACTAGAAAGAAATCTTATAATTTTGTTTCGATTCATTCCAATAGTGATTCATCAAACTAAGTGAATAAATGCACATATCCATCGATAACAAAAATTGCAGCTGCCGTTTGTGGCTCGTGCATTGTGTTTGATTAGAATTCAGGAGGGCAACCCCCTTTTTGCTGGATGCACACGCGGCTGGTGGCGGTCGAACGCAAGCTGTAAGTAAAAGTACGTATGAGGGTGCAAATTGTGAAAGGGGTGCAAAATGCGTACAACTATTGAAGGGATACCTTCAAAGACCCGTTTTATACCTGTATCTTAATACAGAAATGTTTTTGCCACGTGCCTTACGTGCATCGGTGATAATTCTTTATATCTTTTTAAAACTTCTTTTTGTTTGCTGAAACTTGCTTATTTTGCCCTTTATTTATTAATCACTTGTTTAGTTTTTCGTTAATAACTTAGAAACTATAATTGTTATTAATAAAATTCTTTCATCGTAATGAAATAGATGAATTCAGCTTTTATTGTTGTAAATATGATAATTATCTGACCAGTGGTTCTCTTGTAAAATTAGTTTTAAATTTGGCAATAAAGTTGGGTATCTAACAATGGGTAAACAAGGTTCATTTACTAATAACGTCATTACATTTTAATTTATATCTCAGAAACCATAAAAGTTATTAACAAAATTCTTTTAACATGTGAAAGGCTCTGAATTTCTCTATACAGTCTCACAATTTAGTAATTATCTACCGAGTAGTTTCTCGGTAATTAATTAGTAAACTTGACATATCTTCAAGATGTCATAACGTGAATAAATGTTTTATTACTTGTTTACATTTTTATCAATATCTCAATAACCATAACATCTATCCACAAAATTCTTTCACTGTAAAAAAGCCAATAAAATCCCCTACATAACCTGAAAATTTTATAATTATCTGTCGAGTAGTTTTTCTACAATTAATTAATAAACTTGACATATCTTTAAGGTATCATAACATGTATAAATGTTTTATTACTTCTCTACTTTTTTATCAATATCTCCAAAACTGTACCACCTATCAACAAAATTGTTTCAACTTAAGAAAGCCCATAAAATCCTCTACCTATCCTGATAATTTAATAATTATCTGTTAGGTAGTTTTACCACAATTAATTAATAAACTTGACATATCTTCAGTATATCATTACACGTATAAATGATTTATTACTTCTCTACTTTTTTATCAATATCTCTAAAACTATACCACCTATGAACAAAATTGTTTCAACCTAAGAAAGCCTATAAAATCCTCTACCTATTCTGAAAATGTAATAATTATCCGTCAAGTAGTTTTACCACAATTAATTAATAAACTTGACATTTCATATCATAGCGAAAACGTTCAATGCGAATACAAACAATGTCAGAAATTTCAACTCTATAATAAAGTGGTGTAATACAACAAGTCAATAAAGTGATTAAAATTGCAAAACGTTTCGCATTTCACGTTTTGCTCATATTATTGACATATTGAATGCGCGTACTTAGTAAATAATTAATGCCCAATGGATTCCGTTAAATGCGAATTCAATTACAAAGCTAATTACGGCAATTATTAATTATTCATCATCTCTCATATCTCGTATCTTAATCAACTATTAAGTAACAAATCGATAATTTGTTTATTTATTCTGGCAGGAAAAAGCGAAGAAGGGGGGATGAAGAATTTTAAGGATCAAAGAATTTTTCTATTAAGAAACAACTCAATTTACTTTGGTATTTTTACGCAATTTTTCTGCATGTCACACACCTTCACAGAAAACGGGGAAAAGTGAGGTTAGAAGGGAAGAAATGGGGGTGAATATTGACGTTCTTCATGGATGTTTCGTTTAGCTACCCTCTTCATCTCTTCGGTTACGCTATGTTGATTTAGAGCTATTAATTCAGTGCAGTATCATGATTCAATTCGGTTTTGATTTCGTCTGAAAATTGCGCAAAGTTTAACAATTTATTACGCGGAAACTATTAATACTAAATAAATGAAATTTTACATAGTTATAGAGAATTTAATAAAGAATATAATAGTTTTTGAATTATGATTCTAGCAATGGTAGTTTGATAGTTATTTGACATTTTCTATAATATTGTTTTTAAATTAAATTTACTATTTGATTAAGTAAGTTTAGGAATTAATTGTGACTTAAGTACAAAAGATAATGATTTGCAATTTTAACTGTATATAAAGCAATAATTTTAATTTAACATAAAATTTAATTTAGACCTCTATCACTTATAGAAAAAGAGTTATTCATAAAAATATAAATAATAATTTTCAAAAACTAATAATTCATCGTTCAAATTTATCTCATTTTGAAAAATTAATTCCAGCTAAACTAAATCATCTACATATTTCAAGTTTTGACACAATAAACTTTGATTATCCAGCTTTCTTATACAATTTAATTGATTGATTTATTTTTACTAAATCAAAAGTTATTAACAAAAATATAAGACTTAAATTTAAATTTTGCTTCTCAATGCTTGCTTCTCAATTTCCTAATCAATTTCCTTCATTAAATCTCCTTCATTAAAACTGTAAAAATTAAATACCGGAAAAGCATAAGTCAGAATTATATGATTTTAATACGCTTTATAAAGAATTTAATCTACTTTCTTATTCAATTTAAACCAAATTATTATCATCTTTTGTTTAAAAGTTATTAACTAAAAACCAAATCTAAACCCAAAACTCGTCCAAATTACTCTCAATGATTACAAAATATCAATTAAATCAAGATTTTTGAATACACAACTAATAAATAACTTGATTCTCTGCCCAATTAATTAGTAAATTAATTGCTTAATTAATTATTAAATCGAATAAAGTGCAAGAAGGAGGAAATTCGTGTAAAACAAGAAAGCAATTAATGTTCTATTCAAGGTACGTCTAACCCTTCTACACGAATTGCTTTAGAACACTTAATTTTACACCGAGTGTTTCAATAACTATTCCTCAACAGAAAAACACATTCACACTCAACATTAACTCAATATGTTTATGTATAAGAATAAACATATTGAGTTTTACATATAGCAATCTTTCGCTTGTTGAGAAATTATGTCAACACTTTGTATACTATTAAATTATTACCATACTATTGGATGATAAATATGATTAAACAGTTTGAAGTAACCAAACGCACGAATATCCTTCATTCATCTCACTTCCTCCCCTTGCAACTCGCATATTATCCTTGTTATCTTTGTTATCTTTATCCGCCATTCGTATCTTGCAGTTTAATTACTCCTATTCAATCGTACACTGTTGATTTCTAGTTTTGCACTCGAAATTAACTTATTAAATATACAAATGTCATATATACAGGGTGTTTACTCAAGTTAAATAACTAAATCCATGTTGCTCAAACTTTTTCAGAATTTTCAGTTTTGAAATATGAAGAGAAAAAGGTTTTGGGTTAAGAAGTTTTTAGTGGAACACTCTGTATAATTTATTGATTGTTAATTCAAGTTTTAATCATAGAGCGAGTTTAAAAGTTTATTTTGCATTGAACGCAATGAATATTTAAGGCAACGTTTTGCATTTTGCATACAACGAATGGGAAAAAAAGGAGAAGATTGATTAATTATTTATGCGGAAAGTATTAATTGGATGGGTATGAAATTTTTATATAATTTAAACAATTTAATAATCTTTCGTTTGGTTTTTGAATTATTAAAATGTGATCATTATGTGGAGAGATATTCATTAAAAAGTAAAATGTTAATATTAAGGTGGTGGTATGAGTGATTAGGTGATCTGGAGGGTTAAGTGCAGTTTATTAAATGATTCTGGGAAAACTGGTAGTGGAATATTGATAAAATTTGGTGCAGTGATTAACGATTTAAATAGCTTTAGAATGGTTTTAATACAGTTTTGATGAAGCAATTAGTTAATCAGATATTTGGTAATTAGTGAAACGTTAAATAAATTAACTTGTTTAATTTTCAGACCTATTTACGGAAAAACTGAGAGACTTACAAAAATAAGAATTATGTGGAAGATGTAAAATTTAATCCAGTTTCTAATAGTGAAGAAATTTTGTTGATAACTTTTATAGTTTTTGAATTATTTAATAAAATGTAGCAACACGTATATTTTAACTCAGTTTGAACACGCTACAAATCCTACCTTAACCTATCCCCTTTTTTTATTTTGAAAATCCTGCAATTCTACTTCAAAGTTTATCATCTGATTGTGAGAAAACTACTTCTTGAAAAATTATCAAATTTGGCACAGTTATAAAGCATCTCCTTATGTTTACTCTCCCACCATTTTTATTTTATACAATTCATTTGCTATAAAGTTATTTAACAATAAGTAAACCATTAAATATATTCCATTTTCCATCTCTAAGTCTTATTTCCGGAAAAACTATAAATCATACAAAATTGGAAAATACCTCCGATGATAGATAATTTTATCTAGTTACTGAAACTGAAAGTATTATCTTAATAACTTTTATAGTTTTTGAGTAATTAAACAATATATAAGAAGTATCCTTTTTCCCAGGTTAGAAATAGTTTACAACTGATTTCCGGGAAGACTAAACCTCGGAAAATGATAACATTTTCCCACTTTCCTAAAAAACTCTCCTATATTGCAATAATTAATTCAGAAAATGCGAAAAAAAATAAACAATGAAAATATATACACGAACTAAGGTTACAAGACTTTGGCAGACAATTACATTTTAAGTCACCCTTACTTTTCCATTCTTTTCACCCTCGTTCGGTGTGCTCGTCGCTTTGTTGTGATATTCGAATGGTAAACTAAAATATGCCAGGTGCGTTCATCGCACGTGCAAACACATGTACGCATGCGTCTCGCAAGTCCACGTGGCACGACGCGTGCGACAGCTGCTCCTCCATTTCTCCCTAATTTCACTCACTTTTGAGCACATGCCGAATCGAATCTCAATCACAATCCCCTATCTATGCCATACACACATCTACATGCACCCACCCATTACACATATTTCACCGTAGCATATGCCTATTTACGCACACAACCTCACCGGAGTGATACACTTGCATATGCACATACACCTGGCATCCACACACACTTATTCAACATTTGCATGCTGATACACTACACACAAAGCAGAGTTTGAAATATTTCTAGTTTAATTGCGACTGGCTCTATTGTTATTATTCCACCAATCAAGATGGAAAAAAGTAGAAACAAACAAAGAAGATCAGTTTTATGAGGGTCTTTTGCCATGAAGATCAGTTTTATGACGTAAAAATATTGATTTTTTCTTTCATCTAAGCAAGCATCCAATCAAAATTAAAATGAGAAATGATGACCAAATAAGGTCATCTTAAAACTGATGTGTCGTCATCGACACCAGTGTTAGAACAGTAGCAATTAATTGTTACTATTTAAAGTAAATGTTCCTCCCTGTAGAAACGCACCTTTGCATGCACAGGGTATTTGTGTGTGTACACGTGGCATAAGTGACACGTGTGGGTGCCCACACACTTCTGATTGTTGTACGCGCATAGATTACGCACATTCATTGCGAACGAATGCAAGAAGAACGCTTGATGGCCGATGGTTACGGCTGGTTGCACGCCAATGCTCGCTACCATGAAGAATGCACCCTTAGGGAGCACAAATTGAAAGAGGGAAGCAAAGGGATATCGAATTATTTGCATAAATAGCTGTATGTTGCTTCAACTTCCTTTAGGGTCTTTTGCCACGTTTGACTTATTTTTAATGTTTACAAATTGTTAAATAACTTGATTAATAATTAAGGTAATTAAACAAATTTGAGGTCATGGTAAAATAGATAAATCCATCTAGGATTTGTGAAGATTTCATTGGATTTCCACGTGTAATTTTTCCAGGATAATGGAATAAAGTTTGTCGTTTATTTTAGTTTAGACAAAATAAAAGTTTTTAAATATTGTTTAATTACTCAAAAAGGGTAAAAGATATTAACGAAATTCTTTAAGCGTAGTAAAGTAGATGATATTACTTATCATTTGAGGTAATTTTCATTATTGTGTTGTTTATAGTTTTCCTGAAAAAGCATTATAAAGTTCGAGATAAATTTTTCAATGAAATTTCTAAATAAAAAATCAGTATTTTACATTTTCCTTAATTATGCAAAAACTATCAAAGATATTAATATATTTTCTTCAGTATAATAAACTAGATAAAATTATCTATTACTTCCACTATTTTGAATTTTCCTATCTCTTTTAATTTTCGCAGAAAATGATCATAAACTTAAGCATAAAATTTCCTGTTTTGTAAATTTGTTTAAAATCCGGATGTTACATTTTATTTAATTACTCAAAAACTATCAAAGCTATTTAAACCATTTTTCACTATCTGAAATTATATGAAAATACGTGTCATTTCCGCTATTTTGAATTTTCCTATCTCTTTTAGTTTTCCCAGAACAAAATCATAAAATTAAGCACAAAATTCCCTCTTTTATTTTGAAATTTGTCCAAAATCCATATTCCACATTTTAATTAATTACTCAAAAACTATTAAAGGTATTAAGAAAATTCTTTTACCATCTAAAACCACATAAAATTACCCAGCCCTTTCACTAATATTTATTTTTCTATCTATTTCAGTTTTCCCTAGGAAAATTCTCAAACATCTACATCCTAAATTTTTCCCATATTTTACTAATTACCCCATAACTCTCAAACTATTCACTCTATCAAACTCAAACGATTACCATTATTAACCTATATAAATTCCTTATCCTCCTACCAAATTTCATAAGTTTTCAATCATAATTTCCCATTGAAAAACGAATATAAACTTTAAAGTTTCCCATTACAACATCACTAAATAATGCAAAACCAATTCACGATGACATTTCATGCGACAAACGCAATTCCTTGAAATGACAGGATGCGAAAAAGAAGGAGCGACAACCAATAACAATAAAAAATGCAATTTTCTTTGCTACGCATGCGCAAATCAATCGTCTGTGATTTATTCACGAAGGATGAATTTCGCTTTATAATTTACCTCAATGAATGACACTCATTAGAAAGAGGATGATTGAATGTTTGGAATTCCCAACAAGGAACAACAAATCCATAAACAATTGAGACGCAACAGCTGCTAAATTCATGCAAATTATTACCCCATCTCTCTTAACCGCTATGGCTTCAATTTGTTGCTTAGTGAGAAAGAAGGAGAAGACGAAAGTGAGGAGTGTCTAGTGTTTAGTTATTAAACTATGCAAATTGTTTCATGATTGGCTTGACTCTGGATTTTCATCTGCTTTCTTCTTCCCGCAAAGCGATGGGCGGGAGTGAGTGAGAAAGAAGTGTTATTTATGCAAGCAATTTTCTTGTGATAAATAGCTAAGAGGGTGTTACGAGAAATTCAATTGAATTGCTTTTAAAGTGGTTAGAAATATTTGCATATTTTTCAAGTTTACATTTTACATTTTATTAAATATCTCGTAAACCAAGCTTGATAATTTGATGATTTAAAAAGCAAATCGAAGATTATTAAACTCTCTACGACTTGTCAAAATTTCATTTGTTTATCACGAATGGTTTCTTTGCAAATTATTTTTAAATAATGAATAATTAATTAGAACATTATTGATACTCTAGCGTATATACATAATAAATGATTAACAAATGTATCTGAAAGTACTTTCAATCAGTGCAATGTACAATCAGTTTATCAGCAAAGCACTCAAATGGCTTTACGCAAATAATAATGATTATAACGTTTTGCGTTTTGTATTCTCGTTAATAATTCGTATCCGAAATGAGCAAATAGCCAACATTTTCGGTCAAATACATCGAGTATTTATCAATAATGATAATAGATACATCACAAATAGTTTTATCGCATTCAATAATTAATATATTAGCAGATGTTTTATTGTTTTTTAGTGATTCTAACTTAAACACTTGGTATACTTTGCTTAGCATCTTCTTGTGAGAAAATAGTTTGATGTTTTTTGGTTTGCACATTATAAACTTCTAGAATTTCTTTTTTGAATTTGTTTAATAAGCATTCACTTAAAGTCTGATGTTTTTTAGTTAGCAGGTTGAAGGTGTTTGCATGTCCTTATAAGGATCGAAATTTGTCATTTTATTAACGAGAACGCGAGATTATTCTGACTCAACACTTGCATCTAATTAGGTTCATTGTTAAGAAGAGTTAACAATGAATAATATCCGATGTTTTTCGGTTAGCGGGTTGTAATTGTTTAGCATCTATTTGATCTCCTTATATGGACATATTTTTGTGATTGTGACTAAAAAAGGGGGAGAGATTGACCAATTACAGAAGACGTTCATTGTTGATCAGTCAAAATATGAATTTTTTATTTAATATCTCATAAAGCTGTGAACGAAAATTGGAAGATAATGAGAGAAAACCAATAAAAAGTGAATGTGAACGAGAACAGCAATAACAAGGTAATTTACACTTCATGAGACGTGTTTTTCATTAACCTTTGTCACTCGTCCACATTTTTCCCTTAATTTCGCATTTAATATTCGCGTTCCTATTGCTTTATTGCTAATTAATTCAAGACTTAAAATTTCTAACCTGCAAGTGAATATTTCATTGATTTTACATGCGAAATGAGCAAATGTTGGAATGTTTGAAATAATGTTGTTATTTGTAATCGACACCCGCATTACTTCAAACTTGATAATGGCATGCATTATCATATTGAATTTCGTAAACATTCGCTAAAGTTACGAACGCATTCGATTCAACAACTCAGTTTATAACATTTCAATTATACGATATCATTAAATAGGGTGTTTCATTCAATTAATTTTTTTTGAAATTTTCAAAAACCTTGAATGGGGTTGAAGATAATCGATAATAAACATTTAATAAAATTTAAAACGGTATAACTTCTTAACAAGGAAAGATAATTATATCAAATTTTGGGAAATCGTAAAGAATAATACGATTTATTGGGATGTTTTTGAATTTTTGAGATATCCTTATTAGTTTTGGAGATAATTAATAATAAAGCAAAAGTAAATTTCCTAAAATTTTATACAATTTCAAAATCTTATATCTCATAAGAAAATAGAGATAATTAAATGAAATTAAGGTGTGTTAACCTCTAATTTAATCCTTAATTATGTTCTTTTTCAATTATTAAAATATCTTGCTTAGTTTATAATAAAATTGATAATTAATCAACAGTAAATTAACTTCACGTTGCATATTCTGAGCTAACATTTTATCCATTTTCAAACCCTTATATCTCGTGAACAAAAGAAGCTAAGTACATGAAATTTGGAATGCCATTAACCAATATTATTGTTAACACTCTCCTTTTTAAATTTTGAAATTATCTCAATTAGTTTTTGAGATATGCGTAAAAATAAAACATCAAAAATGTCCAGGTAAACAAATAAAACAGTGCAAACGAAATTGCAACTTTGTGAAAAACACACAAAGAGCATACAAATTGTGTCTGCTTGACCATCAAGTGCTGTGTTCATTACTTCCGGTTCTCCGCGTTTCCGCATTTACACGCTTCACCCTCACTATCATTAAATTGTTTCTCACCCTCGGCGAATCAAAGGCGGAAAGGAAAGCAATTCAATTGAAGAAAACGCACGCGAAAAATTTGTTCATTTGTCTAATTGCCGGAAATTTATGCATTTTTCCTAGATAAATAACAAGTACAATAATGTGAGGTTAGGTTAACTAAAAGGAAAACTACGTAGACCAAAATCTTTCTTATATTTTCATTCGTTCTAATAGAAGCTAAACAAGCGATAATAATTTGATGTTTTCTGGTTTGCACATTAAAAGAGTCTAGAATTTTTCTGCATTTCTTTATATGGATACAAGTCTGATGTTTTTTAGTTGGCAGATTATTTTTGTCATTTATAATAAAGAGAAAAGATATTATAACATCGAGAGCAAATGAAATGAATATATTTATTGGAATTGAATGTTTAACTATAATAATTTAAGGTTACATTCGAACGAAGCAGAAACGCAGAAGAAGATGAAAAAGGGAAAAGAAAAGCGAATAGATTACGTTTAATCCGTAAGCTTTTCCCCGTGACATTCAACGTCGTGGTTTTCCCACTTTTCAATGAGGAAAAGGAGGAAAGCTTTGAGGACAAATTTGTTCCGATGAAAGGTGCGCTTCCTAATCGCATTTCTCCCGGGATTTATCTCCTCGCCATCAGGGATGTTGTCGGGAATAAGCAGGAGGGAATAGGGAGCTTGCTTGCTGCACTATTACTCTTTCATCTTCCTTAATGCTTTATCCATTCTTTGTTGTCTCGCATTACAAAAATATTATTATATTTGATAAGACATTTTCGTACGCTTTTTGAAAAAAACGTAAATATCTAATTAGCGAGAAGAGATAAAAGGTTCAGACAAAAAGCCTCAAAAAGATAAATAAATCAATAATAATTGTTGAAAATTTCAGCAAGATATCATTAATAGTTATTGAGATATTTGATATTTAATTTTAGCGTTAATTGGGAATTTTAGTCCTGGAAAATGAGTCATCTTTGACGGCTTGTAATTTTCTTATGGAAAAAGATAGAAAGTTCTAGTAAACTATAAATGATAAAGCAACTATTTATTAATGCTAGTGCATAATTTGAATTATTTAAGATGGATAACGAAAAAGATATGAATTTTTTTCAAAAATCGGATTGATTTACAATTTTAAAACTTTCAATTTAGTATTTTTAGAATATCTCCTGATACAAAGGGCACATAAACTTAGAAGTATAACCATCTTAAAGAGGATTAAATTATTTATAACTATCATTAATTTCATGAAAATTTCTCATTGAGTTTTTGAGATATTTAATTATAAAATTAATTATAATAATTTCAATCATGAGTAAAATCAATATGTGTCATTCATTGTGTAACTAAACAAAAAAAGAGAGGCACCCTTAAGGAAAAGGGGGTAAATTAGGTGATTCATATATGGAAATATCCAGACAGTGCGTCGCGACGCTCGCAACATGCGTTGGATTGCGTGTGGCGTCATCGCCGTCGTCGACGTCGTCGTCGTCGTCGAGGGTGCATTTCGGCATTGCGTTTTTACACGCGCAACTAACAATTCCCTGAAAATTACCTGGAATCAAATGCGAATTCTTCACCCTCTGCACCCTCTTCGCGATGGACAAACATCCCTTCGAAGGGTGACTAATACGCAATTTGCTCAAGCATTCGAGAAATATTTCTCCTTTTTCTCATACGAATGTCTAAACAACGTCTAAATGAATGTTTAGTTATTTGCATATAACTTCTGATTGATATGAGATAATAACATTATTTAAACTTTATTTGATAGAAGAGTTAATTATTTATACGTGTAGTAGTTTTCAGAATGTTTGCAAGCGTGGTTAATGAGTAATTATTTCCTAAATTTGGAGAATACTTTGTGAGTATCTAAGTTTATAATAAGTATTTACCGGTTTAAATTATTATCAATAATTTATAAAGTTTATACGATATTAACATTATTCTTTCAGCATTAGAAAGCTAAGTAGATTGCTAATAGTTAGTGTAAATATGATTTATTTTTAATAAATATTTTAGGAGATATAAGCATTTTAAATAAATCATGTTTTTACTTAATTATCAGAAATTAGGAATGCACATTTCTATAAATAACTCCTAAACTACACATGATATGAACATATTTCTTTCAATATTTTAAAAACCATTAAATTTTAAATCAATATTGTTATTATTATTAATATGCAATTAGTAGATTCCGTGAAATAAATGTTTCATTATTAACATTTTCAATTCAAATGCTCTATAAATTGGAGGGACTCATTCGAATAAATAACTGCAAAACTAGTCAAGATAAAAACATAAATATCTCTAAAACTATTAAAGATATAATAACAGTTCTTACACTAACCGAAAGATGACAAAATTCTTGATAACTTCTGAGAATTTGGTTAAATAATATAATTAATCTTCTGAGATATAAGCTTTGAAATAAACCTTCTTTTTTACTTGATTATTAAAAATGAGGGGTCCACATTACAATTAATAACTCAAAAACTATAACTTTGACCCTTATTATTGTTTCAACAATTGAAAAACCATTAAATTGTTAATCACTCCTAATAATATTATCAAATTACACAAAACAAATTATGAGAAATAATTTGTTGAAATTGACATAATTTCTAATCACCTTAAAATTAGCATCCTACATTTTCATAAATAACTTCTAAACTATTACAGATTTAAACATAATTCTTTCACCAGGAAAAAGAACATTAAATTCTTACCAAACACTGATAATATAATTAAATTCCATACAATAATTTACGAGATATTCACCTTCAAAATAAGCACTTTTTTATGAATACAATGTATGTATGAATGAATAAGTGAAATGCTTAAATATCATAAGCAATTAGCGTAGCAATCTGCATATGTATTATTTCGATTAGCATATGATAACAGCCCGCATTTTTGCATTCATGCACTGCGTAAATAACTCGAGAGCCGTGCATAATAAAATGAACTTTGAAAACTTTTGTTCGTACTTGATGAGTACCGGTATTCTTCACCTTTTATAATAATCAACTAATTATACAGCAAGCATAACAATGGAAGCATTTTTTTCGCATTTGTTTGCTTTTGTTGCTATCGATAATTTACAGCCATCTGTAAAATACCAGCAGAATTTTCAAGTTTAATTGTTTCGCATTTAAAATAAGTAAAATTATCGACATACAGGGTGATACATGAAAAATAGAAATTATGATTTTAGAAAAGAAGAATTTAGCTATGTGGTATTATTTATTAATTAATAAATTAAAAGGTAATTAAGATATAGGTATGAAATAAGTTTGTCATCACTCTGTATTTAATTTTGCATTTTGTTGCTAAATTTTACATTTGTAGCAGGCTTTGTGTGAAAGTTATTGGGCTTTTAATTAGAATCAAATTTGATATGAATTTAGGTTTCAAATCATCCTGCTAAATAAAAATTAATTACTAATTAATCAGCATTGTTATAACTTCATATTGAATTCTGTTTGAATTGTTGTTAAATTTTAGATACATTTGAGAAAGAATTAAGTGATTATTTCTTTAAAAGTTATGAATGTTTAACCATGATACATAAAAATCTATTTCTGAAATTAAGAATGTCAGATAAATTAATTAATAACTCATTTTCTATAATAGGTATCAATAAAAGCTAAACTGTATGATATTAAGCATTAAAGTATTTATATGATTGCAAATTTTCATAATGATATCTTTATTTATTTAAAAGTTATAAATGTTTAAAATTGGCACTTGAAAATGAACGATCAAAATCCATTTCTGATAATTAAGAAATTCAGATAAATTAATAAATAACTCATCTTCTATAATAGATATAAACAAAAACTAAACTCCATCTTATTGGGTATTAAATTATTTATATTTCTGCAAATTTTCAGGTTGTAATCTTGATTTGTTTAAAAGTTATGAATGTTTAAACATGATACATAAAAACTAACCATCAGAATCTATTTCTGATAATTAAGAATGTCAGATAAATTAATTAATAATTCGTCTTCTATTACAGCTATTATCAAAAACTAAACTACATCTTACTAAGTATTAAATTGTTTATATTCTTACATGTTTTCATACTAATGCCTTTATTTGTTTAAATGTTATTAATGGTTAAATATGATACTTCAAAATTATCTTGATAATTAACAAGATCACATAAACAATTTAATAACTCATCTTCCATACAACCGAAGACAATGAAGTAAACTTGATCAGATTAAGCATTAATTTATTGATACTATTATAAACTTTTGTTCTCATATCACTATTTGTTTAATTGTTATGAATTTTTGAAAATCTTACAGCAAAATTTTTCAATTTACTTGTCACTTTTCATACATTTCCCAAGTGTGCTCGAAATGTTATTTAGTAAAGCGGGAAAGTCAAGTGAGACGTGAAGAAATTGCTTTGGCAACTTGTTCGTGAGAATACATCAAAAATATTGAAATGCAATAAGAGGAAAACGAGAGGGAAAGAAAGCAACAGAAGAAGAAGAAGCTTTTTCATGCACGTGCAAATCCAATAGATAACTATTAGGATACATAAAGCGGAGGCGGCAGACGAAAGAGATTCTTGGGGGTTGGCGGTCGGGGGCGGTGAAAGAATTGAAGTGAAATTCAATTTTCACTCGATATACACACTCACTTTACTTAATATATTTCGCTAAGAGTTTTTTACTTCTAAATCTTAAACAAATCTTAAAAGCCAATTCGCCAATCTCCACTGAAATTTTGACCTTTTTCAATTGTTGATAACTTTGTTTCTGTTTATTGCATTTTAATTATTTAAAAAGCATTATATTAAGCATTTAATCTACTTTTAGCAGTTGTAAGAAATATTTATAAGGTATTTAGAATATGGGTGATAAGTCAGTTTGAAATAAGTAAGTCAAAAAGTGATTTAACCTCAATAACTTTTGCACGGATGTATATATTTAAACAAATTCAGTAGTTCATTGAAGATAATCTTATTGTTTATAACATATCGAATTTGCATAAAGTTAGGTTGCGTACTTCCTGAGATATAAACAAAAGAATAATTATTAGCTAAATTAAACAAGTTTATTATAAACATTAATATCTCATTAACAACAATAGATATGAAATATTTTCTTCAGCAGTAATAAACTAAATTAAATTCTGTAAAAACAGTATAAATAATAAGTATTAAATATTTATTGCTAATAGTTTAGTTTGCTTTATGAATATGTGTAATAAATTTTGAGAACATTTCTCATTACTCAACTTTAGAAATTTTTTCTGAAAAAACTGTAAAAGTTATTACAAAAATTCAAAGAATATCAAATTAATTAACTAATTTAAAATACTATCGTATTTTATTTATAATTATTAAATTATTTTAAATGATAGAAATTAATTATTTAAATAATTTTGTCAAATTTAGGTTGTCAAAATTTATGAATTTTGTTAAGCCAAACTAAAGTAGATATCAAAATTGTTTAAACGTAGTATGAAGCATAATTAAACGATAAATCTAAGACAAAATTTAGATTTAATTATAAACAATAGGAAGCTAGATATGCACAAAAGAAAATTACTAACTTTTTTAGAAAAATGGAAATTTCTCGATAGCCATTAAAGATGGAATTTTTTTATTATTTTTCCCATTATCAGTGATATAACATCTAAAATAAACAATTATTTAAATAATAAAAATCGATATTTTCAAAAAATGGATAATTCAAAAATTGCAGTGAATACGACGCGCTACTCATATGCATCTGAAGCGCTACGAGACTGCAATTCGCACAGCGCGTTAATTAAACATCAACTTTAATTGCTCATAACTTTGTTAATACTTACTCAATTTTAATGATTTAAAAAGTATTTAATTCATTGTTTAATCCACTACTTAATTATTTAAGAAACAACATAAATTCTTTTGTTTATCCTGCTTAAATAACATGATTAACTTTATAAACAATTAGAATTAATTGAGTAATTGCAAGGCATGGAAACATAAACACGGATTAAATACGACACGTGACTGTGTTTTGCAAGTGTAATTCACTCCTGTTATTCCTGCAGGAGCACGCCAGCCACCCCCGTATTGTAATCCGCGTGTGTAATTGGGGTGCACGCAGTTCCCACACTTTTCATCATCATTTTCGTCCTCTCGAGAGGGTGGATTTCACCACTACTCTCTATTTATTATCAACTCGACAACTTCTCAGCATTTCTCTCATGTTTTGTAATTGTGCAATAAGTTTATAAAGAACGCGTGCGCAATTTGTCATATTTTAATGCAATTTTAAAGTATTTATAAGGGTTGCAAGTGGATGAAATTTATAGAGTGATTGTGTAATTTAATTGGCTATCAAATGCTTTTTAATTTGTAAGGATGTGTTAATTAGTTTAGGAGATAATTCATTTTTGGTGGTAGTAAGAATTTTAAGACTTTGTAATTTATGGGGTTGTAAAATAATAGTATAAATTTAGTATTACATAAATAATTTTATGAAATTTTAGGTAAAGTTTAAATAATTTTAATTGCTCTTATAGAATAGGAGATATTTTAATTTTAATGGGGTGTTGTTTTCTGAAATAAGAAAAAGTTGATGTTAAATAAGAGTTGATTTTGAGAGGCTATAATTACTTAACCCCTTAGGTAAAATTAATAAAACTATCTTATGTTATACAAAAACTAGTCCTCTTTCTAGGAAAGTTTAAATGGGAAAAATCGACCCGTTATGTTTTATGATATGTGCGTTTTAAACAAAGTAATTCTACCCCATTTGATCATTGTCTTAACAATGCGCTCAATTTGTAATGAATATTAGTCATTTTCTAATGCAATTTTCAAGTACTTTTAAGGGAGGCAACTTAATCAAATGTGTACAGTAATTAGAGAATTTAATTAACTACTTAATACATTTTAAATTATATCGATTAATTGCTTAGTTTAAGAAATAATTAATAATTAGTGATATTAAGAATTATTACTACAACAAAAATTGTTCAATTTTGAAGGGTTGTAAAATAATAGTTATAAACTATAAAATTATGAAAACTTCAGATTATATCAACAGTTTAATAATCTTTCAAATGCATTTTAAATCTACTAAATATCTGTTATATAATAGGGGATATTTTAATTTTTCTAGGGTATTGATTTCTTAGATAAGAAAAAGTTGATAACAAGGATGAATAAACTTTCAAAGCTTATAATAAATTAACCCTTTAATCAAAATAAATTCACCTAAGTCCAGATATAAAACAACTAACCCTCCATTGAATGAAACTTAAATGGAGAAAATCCACCCTTTAGATTTTAAATTATATCAATTTTTGTAAAAGTAGTTTTTGTCCCCTAAAATTCACACAGATGTAAATTACTCAAAATTTCAAATGCGTATAAATAATTAACTCCTCTGTCTAACTACACAAACATATATTATAAATAATTTAACCCTCTTTAACATGAAATTAATTTGAACAAAATCCATCCCTTACTTTTCAAGATATGAATTTTTTTCTAAATAAAACACCAGTTTCAATATTGTTTATCAAGACCGGTCTCAAGGGTGGTGGTAATTCATTAACCTGTCGGCGTTATTAACTCGCTTATTAATTTTTAATGGCAAATTATCTCTTCAACCCTCACAACTTCTTCTTCTTCTTCTTCCACCGCTTTTCTTCCCTTCTTCTTTTTCCACCCGCGTCGTTAATTGCCAAGGGATGAAAGTTTCATTCGTGAAGAAGAACTACAAGCTTTAATATCTCATGCTTTAATTATCAACCGTATCATCATCCGTTAAAATTCCAGCGTTGTACGCATGCGTTGAAAATTGTTACTAATTAATTGCACCCTCACTCGCACACCGAACGAGAAATTAATTTCAATGGTGCGCGTTTGACATTCCATCATAATTGGCACAAAGAGCGTCAAAGTGCAAATATGAAACGTAATTAAACAACTATTTCGATTATTTATTAATATCGTGCATTGTTTAAATATTAGTAACAAATGTATTTTCAGAAAATGTCATGTTGAGGGATGAAAGGGAAATTTATTGTATTATATGTAAAAATAATTGAATTTCATACACGGGAATAAGGAAAATTTAATATACATTTCCGGTTTAATTTCATCTCTCCCTGCGCTTTCATTGAATTCATTTTAATTTCGTTTCCTGTCTCTCGTCTCGACTTGCTGCTGCCTCCCGCTGTGAAGTTGCCCTGTGCATTGTCCACTTGAATGTCCAGCGCATCGGGAGGGATGCTTTTAATGTGGTTTAAGGGATGATTTTCTTCAATTCTCCTCTGATTAACTTTTCAGCTGCCGGATGGAAAATGTTTTGCGTTGATTCGAGAGATCAAGGGATGATTTTCTTGAGAGAAAAAATGGAAAATGTCGGATGAGGGATGAAAAGACTTGAAGATGTGTCATGTGCAAGATGGTGACAAATTGGTAATTAGTACATTTTCACGCTGCGGGTGGTCTCACCCCTTGAGGAAACGTTTAACGAGTGATTTCATTGATTCTTTGCTTTGGGGGTTGAAGGGTGGAAGGGTGGAAAGAATTTAAGGATAAGTGAGGTTTTAAGTGTAGTTTTGCAAAGAAAATTAACACCTTTTAGTGCTTGATAGGTTGCAGTAAATATTTAATTATTTAAAAAATAATAGAGATATGAACAAAATTCAAAAAGGAACAAAATAGTGATTAAATTGTTAATCCGATTTGAAAGTTTGAAGAAGATTTCTGCAAGGATAATAGAGTTATAAGGCTTTAAAGTTGGCAGTAAATTTTCCAATTGATTTTCAAGTGAGCAAAATTTTGCATTCCAGAAAATATTAAATTACTCAAAAACTAGAAGAGATATTTACAAAATTTCAAAGGAGCACAAATAGCAATTAAATTATTAATATAACATGAACAAATCAAATTGATTTGTTGAAGGATAATTAAATTATACAAATTCAAACTTGGTAGTCCTTTTTCAATCGAGGGGTCCAACTGCAAAAACTTATCTTTGAGGAAATATTTCATTATTCAAGAACAAAATAACATATCATTACCAAATAAATTTTACTATAAACTACATTAAATCCTCTTTAACCCTTAGTATAAACAAATCTTATACCCCTACTAGTTTTATCATAATTGAATAAAGAATTTAATTATTAATTATTCATCTATCCTCATCAAAACACCTTCCCTTAAATCATAAATCCCATCTAATCTAACACACCAAAGATTCTAAAATAATTTCACCATAAACTACATTACACCCTCTATAATTTTACTTATAAACCAGCCCTCCACCCCAAAAATCCTCCCCACAAAGAAATAAACAATTTCATTCTACTTTTTCTTTCAGCTCACACTCAAAACAGAATTGCACAATATCCATCATCTAAACAATCCTCAATTAACATTTACAATAAACTACATTAAATCCCCTTCAATATTACACATAAACAAAAGCTGGATCTCAACTAGATTTCGTATAAATAAATAAACAATTTCGCCAATAAAATCTCCATTTCCGCTTTAGCATTTTGATCCATCCATTTACATAGATGCACTAAAAGCACAAAATGTGACTTACAATAATAATATTCAGCCCCATTACGCCTTGCACAGCATGCGAACAGCACAACAAGGATGCAAGGACTCTTTGTACGCAAACGCCACGTGCGCGAGTGAGACGAATGCATAAATCGTATGCATATTTGATACGATTTTAATGTGTCTCGACTCGTAAGCCTCTTACGCACGGATTTTCCATCATCTCCTTCGACGAGTCCTTTGCCTGTTGCGTCCTGCGTTATCATTCTGCATCCCGCTCCAAACGCTCGATTTCGTGCATCTGTCTCACTTTACGAGTAGTTGGGTGAAGAACCAAGCAGGAAAGCCAACTCATGAATAAATTACATCAAATATCTATCAGTAATGCGCACAAGCGACTTTTATGCATTGCACGCCCTCATTTTTCTGTGATGCAATAACTAATCATCTGCCAAATTAATTATTTAAATAATTCATGATTTCAGCTTTTGCTAGGTAAAGTTTAAATGTGCATAAAGCATGCAATTTTGCCCACGGAATTGGGAAAATTAAAGGATTTTATTTGGGATTTGATAAAGGTTAGGGTGGTTTTTGAATTTTGAAAATCAATCAGCTTGTTGTAGAGTTATTTATTAAAATAAACCCCTAATTTTGTGCTGATTCCTAGAAAACAAATAATTTTTAGCGCAACTTTAACCTCTTTTAACTACGAAACCAATTGTTTAATTAAAATAATCATTTCACGTCCTTCTTAAGCAGTTAATCCTTAATAAGTTTTCTTTTAAATCGTTAAATTATCTCTATTAGTTTTAAAGTTATTAACAAAATTTAAGAATCAAATTTTAGGAAAAATTTCAACTTATTTCTCTGTCAATACAACCCTGGAAAATTTGTTTGTTTAATCAATAAAACATTTCCTCTTCCAATTTAGTTTTCCTTCTACTTTCTTAGTGAACACCTCACTCATTTTCCAGTAAGAAATACGAAAATTATTTAAACAATGAATGAAAATAATTCGGAAAAAGTGTCGGAAAATGTAAAAAATTCGGAAAATCCAATTTTCACTAGTAAAGACTTATTGTGGAAACTAACCGAACCTCAAAATTTCATTAAACTACGTGATAATTTTAAAATTGTTGCATTTCAAGCGTTTAAATCAAAGTTTAAGCAATTCAATCAAGAAAATCCAGAGGACGATGAAGAAGAACTTGAGGAAAAATTCTATTTTCTAAATTGCCAAGAGAAAACAATAAATATAGAAGAGTTTAAAAAAATTATCAATCAAGTCATACGTAAATAATTTTATTAACAAATTGAGCAATGAATAAAAGTTGTAATCTTTCAGAAGGTGAATTCGGAAAATATGATTTTTTAATTGACCAACTCTTCCGCGAAATTGATTGTGAAAATCAGGATAAAATTAGTTGGGATAATTTTCTAGATTATAATCTCAAGGCCCTTCAACCGGAAACGGAAATCCCTTTGCATTTGGGACAGATACATTACAAAACACCGAAACAAATTCGTGTAAGTAAGCCAGATTTCTATTGATCATGTTTGATCCTTTATAACTCCTTTGTTATTTAAGTAATCTTTATCATTATAGGGATTTGCGTAAACAATCTTGTAATCTCTTATATGCTTTTTAAATTTTTGAATTATCTCTTTTACTTTCAGAGATATTTGAATTTTACTAAAATACATATTTTAAGGATAACTCAATTTCAACTCTTAATATCTCTTTCGTCAAGTAACGAAATGAAGATAAATTAATAAATATCATAAATAATTTAATCTTCTTTCATATCCTTTTTGAATTTTGAAAATACATCAATTAGTTTTCGATATATTTAAGATTTTCTCCAATGCCTTTTTCTCCAGCGAGAACCAATTGTGAAAATCGTCCTTTTGGAAAGCACACTTTATTTCCTCTACGCCCTTTTGTACAAATACGGAAAAGTGTCACTCTTCGACGGAACTCTGACGTTTCGCACCTCCTACTCGGCAATCATGTGCCCGGAAGATCAATTCCGAACCGGAAAGGAAATGCGACGTCGGCATCGTTGGCTGACAGACGGCATCTTCCTGCAGGATATTCACATGTTCATAATCGCCAATTCAACGCACAGTCTCACGATTTACGATGCTTCCGGTCTAAGACATGTTGCCTTATGGCATATATCCGGCTTTCCGCATGTCATACAGGTAAAAATCCCATCATACACAACGTTAATTAACAGTAAACATTCCAGAAAATGCTTTATTACACCGGAAATGACCGAAAACAGGTAATTTTAGGTTATTACAATGGTCAATTGGCGCGATTATCCTTTATTAAGCCTAAGGAAGACCTTCTCAAGAAGAAATTTCAAGATAAACTTTCAATTTATTATTTTGTGGTAAGAAAAATTCAATTTACCGACCTCAATATAGGCAACCAGTGAATCATTTTAGGAGCTGAAATACCATAAAGCTTATGTACTTTACAATTCCTTAGGGAAAATACATGAGGATACAGTACTTTCAATGGAAATTCAGGATAATTCAAAGAAACTACTTATATCCTGCTCGGCAGATCCAAAAAGCTCGTTGGTCCTTATGAATTTAGAGGACAATTCCATAATATACAAAATAAACTTAAAACGAGGTGTTGATTGTTTCGCAGCAAGTGTTAAACATAAAATTATCCTTACAGGAAGTGACGATTGCAAGATACGGCTCTGGAATTACCAGGACTCTAGAATTATCTCAAAGGATGCAATGCAAACCCTTAAAGTTGATAATGTAATTGTGGATTTGGCAATTATGGAAACCCTCAGTGTTTTTATTTGTTACACACGAAGTGGGATGTTGTCCTTTTACAATTTAATCGAATGCACACAATTGCTGTTTGTTAGATTAGAATTTGAACTTGATTGTCCTGCAGGAAGCATTTATCCTGGTCCTAAGAGGCAGGGAATGCTTGATAAGGATAAATGGGAACGTAATTGTTTATTGATAACGTGTAATAATCAATTTGCAAAGGTAGATTTGTATTATTTGGATGGATACGATCGACAATTGCATGGGGAATTATTACCGCCGCCCCCGATACAGAATGCAGTGCTCATTCCGAACGATTGGACTAAACTTAACCAGCCCCAAACGGAGACTTCAATAAGGTGTAGCAAGAGACAGGAAGCACTTCAATGGCAAGATGAGTGGATGAAGGAAATTGACAAGAAGGATTTCGTTAAGGATTTAGGACTCAAGCAAGTGTCAAAGATTCATTCGCAGATTGCACTATTGGAAGAGAGGAAATCTAAGGTTAGAATTAACTATAAACAAAAGATGAATATTGATTAATTATTGATTAATAGATGAAATGGGCAGTGGAAAATTGCGCACCGTTTATGGCATTGGACTTGGCGGAAATTCATGAAATTTCCTTGCCTCAGGAACTTCCGGTTATTGAAGGGAAAAAGTCTCAATCAATAATGCTACGAACGCATAAATTATTAAACGAGGCTTGTGCGAAATCAATAATCTTTTCTGATTTATCGAGTTCGAAAAGTTCAAAGAGTTCCAGGTCTTCAAGATCCAGTGCTTATGAATTTGATGACTAAATGAGGGAACTCTGGTTGCCTAACATGAGCCATCTTTATATATTAAACAAATACTTGTAATTTGAATAATACAACAAATAAATAATATTTAAACAATAATTGCGTTTAGTTTAATAAATTACCTACTTAGAATTTACAGAATTAAAGCATTTGAAAGCTGATCGCCGACGTTCAACGACGAATTGAGAAATGGGAAGCTCGTAATTCTTTTAATGATTGTTCATTCTTGAAAACAGCTTTGCTGATATTTGATTGAGGGCTTCCAACATTTTGCAACCAATTCTTCCTAAAATTGAAACCATTTAACATACTTTGACTGATAATATGACAGAAACAGCTTACATCTCTTTTACTTTCTCATCTTCTCCTTGAATATTCCCAACTACTGTTCCACTTTCAGTATTCATGCAATATCCAGATAATCCAAGCTTTGTTGCTTGCTTTTCTGTATACTGCAAATGCATTTAGTCATGTTAAAATCATTGACAAATGTCGAGAACTGAGATTTTTACCTTTCGAAAAAATACACCTACAAATCAATAATTATTCTTTCTCATTGCATAATTAAGTACGGTATTTATTACCTTGCACACGTCCGAAGACTTCAAAGTCAACAGAAACGTATTTTCCAGGAGAGGACATTCTGAAAATTCGCAATAACAATTTTACTTATATTAACCTCAATGTCAGAGTTTGATGTTGTCAAGCATCTATAGACCTAACAACAAACAACAAGCTAAGCAACCAACTAACTAAATATTAATTTATTATTATTGCTTACTTACGTTAAGTTAATTCTATGAAAAAGGATAAGAAGCACACAAAAATGGAAGAAATTTGTTGTTAGTGAAGCAGCCATTTTGAGGTTGTGGATAATAAACAAAAAGTTTACTTTGATTTATTGCATACATTTATTAACTTGTACTACAAATTCTTGTTTAACAATCTTTGTTTAACACATGCAGCCATCAGTTTTGGATTCCTCTTTAATGTTGCTAATATTTGATGGATTTCTTCATCTGAATGTGGATCTTGCAATGTTTGCATAAATTGTTGCAAAACAGCTTCATTAGGTACATTTCCACTTTGTTGAATCTCATTAAGCATCTTTAATGACTTATCTTCTTGTAAATGTTTTTGCTTTGCATCATTTCCTTGTGCTAATGCTTCACTGTGCATATTTTGGGATAATTCATTATCTATGTTAAATATACAATTAAATATTGTAAATATTGCATAAAAGTTCATTTGTTTATACTCACCATTCTTGGTATCAATCAGTTTATCATTATCACTTGTTGGCTGAGACATGGTTAAACAATAAATACAATATACTTGTAATAACTTTATTAAATCTTTCCAGGGTTTATTGTTTTGGTAGTTAATCTTAATCACATGTATTAATTATTATTTACATATTGCATTAATGCTGAAATGTTTATTATCTTATCAAAATCTGTTTTAGGTGTTTAATTAGTTGCCTAACTCAAATATAATTTAAGCAGTGCTGCTCAAATCGTAGTACATATACTTGCATGGAAAAGTTGAATAAGAAAATTTGTTAGTTTTTATTATAATGAACAAATGTAAATAGAATGCTTGAATATGGATAGTACGTCATATAGAATGGAGTAAATAATATAAATTGTAGATTTTTGGTCACATTTTTGTTTGGTTTGGCAAGCACTGGTACTGAGTTAGGTGGCGCTGTAGTTGTCAAAATTTTCAGGGTCATGACGTAACTCAGCTGGTGCTGGTGCAGTTGCTCGCTGGGGAAGGTGGACGACCTATAAGAACGATCGTCGACGTCGTCTTCGGGGGAGTCTTGAGTGTTTCGCGAGTGCGTGGACACGGTGTAAAGAATGTGGCGGTGCTCGAGCGTCGTGCTCGGCGTGCGGTGAATTTACCTGTGCATAACGCGTCCTCCGGCCTCCTATCAGTGTATCTATTGTGTGTTGAGTGCAAACGACGGACATCATCAACAGAGAGCCGAGAGCATGGACCATAAGACTGTAAACATGATCATCATGTCCGACGACCTCTCGAACATCGTCTCCGTGATCATCGTGCTCGTCTGCTTCTTCGGCATGATTCTCTTCATCGCCAGGTGCGCTTTGTTTACACACAGTCTTAACCTTACAAAACATGTTCAATCAACGATGGAATATTCCATGGGTCTCCAACAGCAGTTTGTATTGATTTGTTTACGTATTTTGCAGGAATATCATAGTTTTGCGCGTGCACGGTGATGATTTGGTGTTCCATGGCTCGTTGCATACGGTAGCACCGCGCATACCACAGATGAATATGATGAAAGTACACATTCCATTCACGTTCAAATTGCTAGAGACGTCCAAGTCGACTTATTCAGGTATTGTACATTATTGTTTCTTGCATTAACACCTTCCAGCTTGCTAGGGGTTTAAGGTACTCTCTCCATGAAGAGGTGAAGGTTGCTAGAGGTTTAGAGAACGTGGAGGTTGTTGAAGAAAGATATACTAACAATTAGCAAGGATATCATACTTTGGGTCGTTATACGCGGAAATCAGCAGATTCCTAGGAGGTTTAATGAAGAATAAGGTTAGAATCATGATAAGAGAGGAGGATATCACAGTTTACGTTAAAAATGCATATTTTTGGCATATTAACAGATTTCTAGGAGGTTTACTGAATAATTCGGTTGTAATCATGATTATTGAAGACGATATCATATAACGCGTTCGAAAGGCAACTTTTGAGCAAGTTTCCAGGAGTTTTAATGAGGAATTATGTTTTAATTATAATAAGTGAAGAGGATATCGTTTATCGAGAGATTCCAAGAGGTTTTATTGAATAATTAAGTTATAAACATGATTATTGAGGAAGATATGATATATTTTTGTTGGTGAGCAGACCCAGCAGCAGATTAATAGGGATTTTCATGAATGATTAGGTTATAATCGTGATAATTCAGAAGGATATGATACTTTTCGCAAGAAAAGTGGCCCATCAGGGATTTTACGCAAAAATTACGTTATTTTCATAATAATTAAGTAAAATTACTTATTTTCATTGGATTTCTAAGGATTGCAGTAAATGATTAGGTTATATTCATTATAACTGAAGTGAATATCATATTTTACGTTGAAGAAGTTGCTTGTCAACAGATTCCTAGGAGTTTTGTTGTATAATTAGATTATACTCATGATAATTAAGAAGGATATCATATTTTTCGTTGGATAGATGGTTCATTAGCTGAATCTTGAGGATTTTCGTGAGTAATTAAGCTAGGATCATGATGACTGAGGAGGATATCAAATTTTTATCAAATTTATATCATATTTTTTATTGAAGAGGTGGCCTAGTAGTGATTTTATGCAAGAATTAGATTATTATCATGATAATTAAGTAGAATATCTTATCTTTAATTGATATCATCTGATTTTTTGAAAGGTTCGTAAATAATTAGATTATAATTATGATTATTAAAACGGATATCCTATTTTTCTTGGTTAGATAGACGATCAGTTGATTTAGTTAAGAATTAGGTTACAATTTTGATGATTACGTAGGATATCTGATTTTTACTTTGAGAAAGAATCCTTCTGGATGTCTAGGAAGGATTTTAGTGAACTATTTGGTTAGGATCATATTGATTATGTAAGATATCTTATTATTCAATGGATACCAGTAGATTCCTAACTGTTTTAGTTAATAATTAGTTTATTAGAATGATAATTAAATACAATGTCAATAATCTAATTATTAGGCAATAATTAGATTATTAAGTTGAATATCTTAATTTATGTTGCTTATTAGCGAATTTCTAGGACTTTCTAGGATGATTATTAAGTAGGATATCTTTTATTTCGTTCGATATCAGTAGATACCAAGAGATTTCAATCAATTCTTAAATTATAATCCAATTTTCGACAATTTATAACCACTTGATGAGTACTGAATATATATTATATTTTTAGCTAACCGCAATTTATATATAGCTTATCGTCTAGCATGAGCATATTAATGTTGACACAATCAATCAATCAATCGTTCAATGAATCACAGAAACGAATGGCATTGACACCTATAATCAAGTACGTTTGACAACAACTTTTGTTGATTGAAAATAAGTGCACGTAGCCAAGCAATTCGTACACAATTGAATTTGTTTATTAAACGAAAATGGCAATGATAATTTCACGGATTAAATAATCATTAAAGTTCCGAGTTATTTCCAGAGAGGACACATAAACTATTTAGATCTTATTGAGTTTATCTCAATAGTTAGTTAAATTATGAATTATTTAAACAAATTATGTGGAAGCGAGTGAATTATATCAATGCGAAACACGTGTATCATCGTTTGATGATGCTTTATTTTTCCTCATATTTAGATAATTATTCTGTTTTTTAAATTCAAGGAATTTGAAAGAAGTGTTTGAATAACATTTGTTACTTAATTTATTTGTTTATGCGTATTTTAAACAATTTAATAACGATGTTGTGGTTTTTTAAGGAAAATTCAGTGAATTTGAAAGTTTTTCGATTTTGTTTAACCTTATATTTAATTGCTAATTAATCAAGGTTAATTTATGAGGAAATGTATTGACTTTTTGAAGTTTATTTTATTAAAATATTTATGTAATCACAGCATGCATATCAGTTTTTCAAAGTTGGGTAATTAATTGATGATAATTAGTTTGGTTTTTTAATGAGAACTATTTTTAGTATTCTGGTTTTTTGTGTATTGCATTTATCGAATGCGGCGTGCAGTGATAAGAACAAAATACTTGGTAATTTCCCAGAATTTATTAAAAGTTTAAAAAATGAATTGAGCACATTCACCCCAAATGTGTGTATAATTATAATTAACGACTGTGTAATTAATTTAATTTGCTGTTGTATATTTTGAAAAGGAAATATTTGTTCATGGTCACAAGTGATTTATTTATTTCTCGCTGAATTGTTGTTATTATTAGAATAATATGTCGGTTGTGTGTTCCTGATTTGTTTTTAACTGTGGTTGTAAATGCCATGAAGTTAATATTTTTGATTGATTTCCTGTAAACAAGCTAACAAACAAACAAAATATTTGTTGTTAGCGTTTATGGTTAATAATTGCGTTGCGTTTGAGGTGAATTGAATGAAAATCGAAGTTGCTCAACTAGTCCCATGCGTATTAATATTGATATAATATTGGTTATAAGAATTTATGGTTAATAATTACGTCGCGTTTGAGGTGCTCAACTAGCCCCATGTCGGTAAAATTTATAATCAATATTAAATGTTGTTTAATAGTTTTTTCTTGTGGTTTAATTTTAGCTTTTCGGGGAATTTTGTTGTTATCGTCGGTAAAAAACGTAAAAGTTGTTGGACAAGTCAGGTGTTTTTTATTGGTATTTGGATATGATAAGGCAACAATCTATTAGTTTATTAAGAAGTTAATGCTTTAAAGTTTTGTTTTTTCATATTAATTGAAGCAGTGGTATTCAAATTCAAAGGGAAAGAAATATAATTCAGTAACTTTAGAAGTTAATTGTTATTTAGTAGATTTCTTATTATTTATAAACAAATGAGGTTTTATGGCAAATTAAACTAGTGGTGCTCAAAATATTTTGGCATTTATTGAGCAAAAATGGGAATTAATTGATGATTAGGGACTTTAGGGAATTATTTATCATTACTAAATGCAATTTAGGTCATTGGGATCTCTTTGGATTGCTGTAGCTTTGTTTTGGGGGCGGTTAAGATACTAAAACTTAGTGGGCACTTACCCCACACTATAGTTAATTAAGAATTAATTGAAAAAATGTATTAGAAACTCTGAATGATCATTAAACATGTTTGATTTTTGTTGGTATTTGGATTTGAAAAGGCAATTGTGTTAAAATAATCATATTTATTAACAAATTAATTCATTAAATTTTATTTTTCTTATGTATTGAGAGCAGTGGTTCTAAAAATTTAATGAGGAAAGAAATATTACTCTGTAGCTTCTAGAAAATGAATTGTTATTTAATGATATTAATATTTATAAACAGTTGAATATTTATAGCAAATAAATCAGTGGTACTCAAATTTCTTTTGGCAACTTAAATAAATAGTAAACAATTACAACATAGATTATTACCACCCCTTCAAGGGGGCAGTTGAGAAGAATTTATGTACATTTATCCTGCTTTTACGTATTATTTCGTATAATTAAATGAAAAAATGGTCTCTAAACTCTGAATGACAATTGCATATCGCATGGAAAGTAGATTTAAGTAATAAATAATTTGTTATTGACCTTGATTCGCGTAAAAAAGCGAACAAATAGAATTTGTTCGTGTTCGTCGTGTTTAATGCACAAGCCAGCAAGCAAAGCAAGCAAGCTGCTTAACCGAATTTTTATTCAGGCAAGAGAGCAAGCACGCAACACGCCTCAGTGTGTGGCACTGCTTTCTTGCGTAATCGCAAATAATTCAATGAGCACACACCACACAAGACAACGCACATGGTCGTGTCGTATTTAAAGACAATAACGACAAACCGAACGCACGAACGAATGAACGATAATGAGTTGCATAATATTCTTCCTAACGATAAAACACATTTTGCAATTAATGTATTTATTGTCGTCGTCATTTTCTTCTCTTTAGAGCTGAACTCTTTTGTGTCGTGTTATTCGAGGATGAAAACGTTTGATAATGATGTTAATTGAGGATTAATTAAAAATTTAATATATATTATATATTATTATTTATATGGGTATAATTAGGCATATTTGGTAGGTAATTTGATTGTGAAATCAGTAAAAAGTTTATTGTAAGGCAAAAAATCGCTGGAAGTGTTGGCAATCGAATAAGAGATTGCATTTTGTAGCTTAACTGCTTTTTTTCTTGGGTTGCTGCGTGAAATATTTCGTAAAATTATTTATGTGTTTTGAGGTTGACGAGTGCTAAAAGGCAGTGAGTGATGAAACTCAGAAATATTTGCAAAATTGCAAGAATTAGTTTGAGGTTGAATTGTTGCTAAATTATTTATTTAATTTGGGCTCTGATGAAGTTAAGCTAAAATTGTGAGTAATCTTGAGCAAGATATTGGGAAATTGATAACAGAATTGCGAGTACAACCTTGATTTAATGATATTGATAAGGAAAAATAAATATTTTTGATGAATTGATGGTAATTGAGTAATTATTGTGTGTACACATCACATGTCATTGATGAGTGAAATTAAAATTACGCTGTTTGTGGCGAAATTGAGTGAAAATTGAAGTTGCTCAACTAGCCCCACGTCTATTAATAATGATTTAGATGTGGGGAAAAAGTGTAATTTCGTATGGTAATGAGTGAGATGATGATGGTATTGATGGCAAATTGAGATATATATGCAAAATTGATTAATTAACTGACTGTTTGTGCAATAAATTTGCAGCAGTTTTAATTAATACTACGTTACGTGTATGCTTTTAAGGCAATTATGATTAATTACGTTGATGAGTGAATAAATGTGCAGAAAAACAACGAGAAATTTATATTTATTTGCAAGTCGATTGAGAAATGTTTAATTGCGATAGAAACTTGAATGAATTGGCTGTCATCAATGGAAAAATGAGAGGAAAAAAATATGGCAATTTGTTTAAGTGAGCCCACAGCTGATAATGAATTAAATATTGATATTATGGAATGAATCATGATGTTCAAGGTTGATTTTAATTGGCCTGGTTCATCACGTGTTTTGTTACCTTTTCATTTATACTGAGTGTGGTGATAATTTAGGATGTGTTTTGAAAGTGGGGGATAAGGAAATGAGGGTAAAAGATGGGGATTTTTATGGAGGGTTGATAGGGTATTAATTGTAGATGATGTATGTGGAATTTTGATTTTGATTGGAGCTTTAGTAGGGGAGTAATTTAGTTTTGAAGTTGAGCAATTATGAAAGCTCTGATTGATATAGTAAGTGACTTGCAAGTTTATTGATTTAATAATAAACTAATTAAAGGAATAGTAAATAATTATTTTTGATGAATTGATAGAGTATTAATTGTAGTTTGTGGATGTGAAAGTTTTATTTTGATTGAGTTGTTCGTTTAGCAACAATGTAGCTTTAAAGTTGAAGAGATGTGTAGACGCTGATGGTATCAGAAACAAGTTGCAATTTTAATTATTAAATAATGAACTAATTAAAGCAAAGGTAAATAATTTTCTTTGATTAATTAATAGGGTATTAGATGTAGTTTATGAATGTGCAAAA
>JARJDV010011123.1:0-15773 GCA_030264675.1 Anaulacaspis nigra | reverse complement strand
ATAATGATTAAAATCGGACATTCCATTAAAAAGTTATAAGCAATTGGCAGTAAATTTTGGCGAAATGACCACTGTGCGCCGGTGCGCTGTTCCAATTTGCTTATTCACAGCGCCATTCATCTACGCGCCGAATAATTTTCTCGCAACTATTATTTAGCAAAGCAGCTCATTGATCGTTTCATCTAACTGGCGCATTGTTGCGCCTGATTATTGTTGTATTATTGTGTGCGGATGGTATTCAATCGACGCGTTTCGATGACGTAGATTTCAATACTGCACCCACATTTCCAATCCATCTTTGCAACGCACTGCGCCGCGGCGCGATGATGCAATCACCTGAAGCTAGGGTTGGTTGTCCGTATTGCCACGTTTCCGCCACCGTGCACTTGATAAAAGTGCGGTATGCACTTCGCACTTTTGCGAAATAGTCAACATACTCTACAATCGCTTCGAAGTGTGACTACGCCACACTTCGGACCATTGAATTCAATTCTGCCAATCTATTTTCCGATTTCCTTTTGAGTTTTCTGCGATAAAATTTATTACGACATAGTTTTGTTCTTAAGGCTCGGCCAGCCTTGAAATACGTGTGTGTGGCAAGCGCATCCACCAATAAAGATGTTTTGTAATTCTATCATTGTTGCGGGCCCTTTCAATAACAATAAAGAAGTGCAATAACAATAAAGAAGTGCACAGGTTAAAATATGTTCAATCTCAAAACACATTCAGCATCATCGTTTGCAATCACTCGCGCGTGTTCGCAGTAGATGGAAAAGTTGTCCGCTTGCGAATGTGACGAAAATTGAACACAACGCAACACTTGATTACAGCGAAATAGAATTTTAGCGCACATTGGGCGAGAAGGCGCGTGTATGTTCCACCATGCCACTTGTCTTTCTTGCGTTGGACCGTGCTGGCCGCTGCTCGCTGGCAGCCGGAATGTGGCTTAATAAGTTTATTTCCAATTCAATTCGATATCGCAGCGATGCGCGCTCTTTGTTTGCATGGCTCATGATGCACGGTGCTACGATTTCTTCGCCTTACAGCTCTGTTTTTAATACTCGTTGCGCTCGACGGATAGTCACGTTCGCAATGCGCGATTTCAAATTCAATTTTATTTTTTTGGCAGCCAGCACACGCTCGTCCGTATACGCGATCCTTCTCACCTGTGTGCTCGCCGGTGAAGGGCGGATCAATAATTAGTCCATTCTATCGGCTGATGAAGTTTAATGAATGCGTTTGCTGAATCCGCAAATTTAAATTTGACCATTGAACAGCTCACATTCGAACGAAAAAACTCTCAAACAACATATGCTTCCGTGCCTCTGCCTTTTTCAGTACAGAACCGCGGCGCGCCGGGGCACTTCATGTCCATACTTTGCGGACATTTGCGGCCGGCGACGAAATGAAGCCCATGGAATGCTGTTTGGGTATGTGTGGTCAGCCTGTGTTTGGCGAAATTGCGGGGGGTGGATCACGTATCGCTGACCGACGTACGTGACAGATCCTCGGAGATATTAGATTAGTCCACTCATCGGCGTCGGGGGCAGCTAGAGCGCGCGCCTCGTGCCTCCACACCCACATTGGCTATTTGCATTTCCAGTATTAATCAATTGCCATTGGTGTCGTCGATGGGCGACCGCCGGCGGGCGCTAATTACACATGCGGCGAATGTACAATGCCGCACGTACGCGCGCTTCGAATGTTCGCACTGCGACGTGTGGTTCGACCATCAGCAGCGTGATTAACGCAAACGCGCTGCTTATTGCGGTCGCGCTATCGGCCGCCTCCATCTGCACGCGCCCGCATTTCCGAATGATGAAGCTGCGCGCGAAAAACGTGTTGCGCGCCTTATTAGTCGTCAATTTTCAGCGTGCTCATCGAGTTGCTTCATTGCGCGTCACGCGTTGTTCGTTTATCGCGTCGTCGCGACGCGGTTAATTGTTGTCGCGCGCTGCTGAAATCAGGCCAGAACGCAATATGAGTGTGTGTTACGACATCGCGATGCATCGTTTGAAAAGCACAATTACCATTGCGCTTTCCGTTTCCATCACTCTACATCGGTTGCGTCAAATCCCACACACTTTGTCAAGTGATTTTCTTGCACACTTCCAACTCGCTCGGACTCTTCGTTGCATTTCCTCGTTGCGTCGTTGTCTTTCCATGCAGCTACTTATTTTTTGCATGCACCGACAACGCAACAACACGTTTTGCGCACGCTTGTTGCTACGATCGTTGGTTGGTTGGTTGCTCGACCGCACTGCAAAGCGCGAACGTGAAACGCGCAAACATGATGGTTACACGCGAATGTATGTTGGCTATGCTAATTTCGCATTGATATCGAAAATCGTGTAGCGCCAATTTGTCGTCGTATCACGCAAAGATACGCGGGATGCACAGCAGCAACTTTGTTCCTCATAAAAACGCGAAAAGAGTATTTGAACATTTTTCCACATTAAGACAAAACTAATTATCCCCTTTTTAGTTCGCCGCGTGTGTTTTTTAATTCGCTAAAAGCGCTTGGCGAGCGAAAGAGTACGGAAAAAGGGTCACGCGCGCACGCAAATTGCATCAACGCGCTCGCAAAAACTAAATTATTTCGCAATTAGCGGACAAGTGCGCTGGACCCGCACATGTGCTCCTCATGCACTCGACGCCTGACTTGGCGTAAGCGGTTTTGAAGAGAGGGGGGTTGGGGCGTCGGCGGAGAGCGGTGTGTTTACGCGTCGCAGAAATCTAGTGGAAATCTAGTCAACGATCAGCGAGGGAACAGTTTTCCCTTCCAAGTTGAATGCGTCGCAGTCGCGCACATTTTCGCGCCGCATATTGTCGTACTCGTCGCGCCCCTCGGCAGCGCGCCGACGAACTCTCACGGTCGAGTCGATTTTTGCGGAATAACCCCCGTCAGAAAGCGGGCGCTTTTCGAATACGGCGTTCGTGCGGGCGCAACAAGTTGTCGCGTTTTATCGTTGTCGTAGTTTAGTTTTCATGGTAATCGTCGTTCATCGTATAACATAAATTTGAGTGCACCGCGCACGCCGCCGTCGTTTTTGAACTCCCCGCCAAACATCGTTTGATGATTGAGCTGGCGCGGTGCATATCTGCGCGCAGTAAATATGATTTCGACTTATGAGAGTTCCCGCAAACTTTAATCCTCGACACGCATATTCACCTTGATTTCTTTCGAATAACCGCGCGTTTACCTCGCGGATTACGCGTTAAGCGTCAATCGCTTTCGGCGACAACTTTGATTCCTCGCACTCGATTTGTTCGAAAAACTTTCAAACAACATCAATTGCGTAAAGTCACAGATTAATATTTACCCAAGCAGCGCAAAATCTTAGGCATGATACGTACCAACGTGTTTGCTTGCTGCAAATTGGAGTTGCGTTGAGTCTCCCTGGACAAGAAGGATCGTTTTGATTTTTGTGAGCGGTCCCGAAGCTTGAAAAATGATACGCACCCTTTACTAAGCTCGACCATACGCATTGAGCATATGCGCTGCCGCCGAAAGGTCAGAATTGAGCAATTTGAGATTACGTGTATCAGCACAACAACGGAAGGGCAAACCTGCCGAGCGCTGTTGTATCCAGGCGGGCGAGCGTCGTGCGCACAAAACCGCTCGCAGCGATTTGGCAACATTCGAAACACATGAATATCACTCGCCTTATGCGAGGATGCGAATGAGTCAACGATATTCATGTGTTTGTGCGACTATTAGGGGGACGCGGGGGAGCCGCTCGGCCGGCCGGCGGTAGCTGCCGGCTGAGATGGCGAGAGTGTTTGTTGCACGTACGTCCTGGGTAATGGTTATTCCGTGTGTGTGGACAAGCGGTTCGTCCTAATCTTGGCGTAATGTGCCGCACGGGCGATGAACAACGAACGCAAACAGGCAGGCGCGCCGCTGCCACTGCCGCGGACGCCGCACCGCCGGCGACCGCCCGCGCGCGGCGCAGCCACCCCAATAATCATCCGATTCAATTCGGCTGTGTTTGTCCATGTAAATTTCGGCCAAGGTTTGGCATGTGTTGCCTTTGCCATTGCCGCGCGCCTTGAAGCTTTATCCCTGTAATATGGCATTATTGATTAAGGAAAGGAACTATCGAACTAGCATTTACAATGAGCGTGTGTACAGCGTGCGTGGGCGCCCACAGGGGGGCTACACACATGGGCTAGCCGCATGCATTGAGGTGCGGGGCTGGCGGTTCTGCTTTATTGCTGGCTGCCGTGCCCTTCATTATAGGAATCCCCACGGCCCCCGCGGTGCGGTGGCTACCTGACCGGAATTATTTAATTTGCCCTGCTTACGGGGAATATATTTGCTGCTGTGCGTGCATATCACCACATGTATTCGCGCAGGTGTGCGCCGTAAACTTTTTGCTCTCGCGAAGAAGCGCACAGCAGCAAGAAATCTGTTTGTACAAACAAACGAAAGGAGCATTTAATTAGTCGCATTTTTCGCCGACCTTTCACCGCTGTGCCGCGTGCGTGATGTGGCGTTTCGCATAAATAGCTTTTTATGCGCGCGGCGCGTGATGCGAGACGACTCAAGATATTCACGTCCAGCAGCTGAACTGCATACCATCGTCGAGTAAAAACAAGCCTCGCGTGGAAAAGCTAAAGCCGCCGCCGCCTGCCCGCTAAGATCCAAGATTTCGGCCAGCCGTTTCTTGCGTTCGCAAATGGACGTGTGTGCCTGAAACGGCGCTGCCGGTTGTTTTAGGCGGCCTTGTTGAGACAACAAACTTTTGGGGGAGGTGACCGTGCACATTAATCTTGCCGCATCTAAAACCGTCGCACATACATACGCATCCGCAGTGTCCAACCAACTAACGCTTAATGTGTCCGTCATATGCAAACACTGACCTGGAGTCGAAGAAAGCAAGCAAAAGAAAACAAGAGAAGTCGAAGAAGATAATGCTGATGACGTAGAACTTAGTGCGTCGCGCACAATTAAGGGCAGCTCAGCTTCATAAGCAGTCCACTGTACGTCGACACATTTCAAATTTGATTTTTACCTTTCGAGAAACCCAGATTGCTGTATTAGTGTGCATGGAGTTGTGGTGGTGGTCATTTGCGTTTGATAGAGGGTTGGGTGGCGGAAAGGCGAGCGAAAGGAGATGGGGCCGAGAAGGGTCCTGACAAGGGAGCTTCTTGGTACGTCGTACTTCGCATACACATCTTGAACTAATATTTATGTGTCCATCTATGCAGGCAGTAAGGCCACCACCGCTCGCCGGCCCACATACACACTGACAGCATCTTAGGACCTTCTAACATTACTCATCAGCTCGTATGTCCATGCGCATCCACCGGGCGGACACACAACTCTTAGCTGCGCGGTTGTAAGCGGGCTGGATGCGATCGCAAACGCGTGTTAAACATATCGGTCACCGGCCACGGCCTGCAACAGCCAGTAGTAGTGATTAGAGGAGTTGTGCCCAAAGACTTTGATAAGACCTATGGGCCCCAACGTGCCCGGCTTCACCTCATTTGCATACTCTCATTCCTTTGCAATTCTGCTTCTTGTCTCACTTGTCTTCGGACTGGTGTGCGCGCGGGCGCTGGCTTCGCGCTCATCCTTCGCCCCGCTCGATCTCCCGCAAGCAACCCGCATCCACGCCATCCGCCGCCTTAATGTGTATGTCCTGTACGGGCAGGAATATGAATTAGTCCTGTATTCCATTGGATATATGAAACGGACAGTTGTTAGGGATGGGCGATGCGCGTCGGGTGGCGGTGGAGAGCGCCGACGAAGACGAAGGCGAAAGGGAAGGAAGCGCGCCGGCGAGCAAAGGAAGAAGGGTTATGGAGCGCTCGCCCGGCGCGGTTCGGTGTGTGGGTGCGGGTGCGCGGGTAACATGTGGACATGCACACGTGCCGAACTGGTTGCTGTGCAGCACGCTGCGAAGGCGGCTGTAGCGGCAGGCGGTGGCGCGGGACGCAGATGTCTTGAGATGGACGGGCCGGCAATGACCCCAACCAAAACTATCGATTAGCATTGTGTGTTATAACTAAATCATAACATGTACCTTCGCAGACAGGAGGGCGGCTGTTAAGATTCCGAATACAATACTTGAAAATCACCGACCGCTGCTTGGATTAGATGCTTGACCGCTCTCCTTGGCGGCACCGACAGCGGCTGCCGCTATTGCCGAATGCATTATTCATCGGCGCGCACAACGCGGCAACCGCCGACCTGGGATCGCATCTTAGAAAATGTTAATCAATCGCCACCTATTTACTCGTTGCGCATCAGTCCTATCATAACAATTCAATTACGAATGCCGGCAATTTGTACGCTTGTTCGGCTACCTGTTCGACCGCATTCACTTTTTTAACGTGCAGATCCCGAACAAACTAAATCATGTCCTGCCGCACAACAGCAGCTTGTGCCGCCGCCCACACGTACTTCGCTCAGTCGCGATGCTTAAAATCGCATACGTATCTTCATTGCGAGCGTAAGTTGCGATTATGAATTGTGATGTGCTCGCTTACTCCGCCGCCTCACACCACTCGTGTTTTGCACGTGCTATTCGTGCGGTGCGCTATACTCGCTGAGAACAAAAGGTGAAACGTATGAGGATTACAATTGGGTAGCCCTGCATTCAAGTTTCCCATTCAGGAATAATAACGGCATTAGTATAATGATGCCGAAAATCTGGCGCTGTAGTCCGCAGTTTTGCCACCACCGTCAGCCAACGATCTGAAATTCAGCTTTCAATTGCGCTAATTTTTCGGCTCTCTACTGCATAACGCGCCTCCGCGCACCGCGGCGACGCGATTCGTTGCGTATCTAAGTTATCGACACTTCACCTATAAATACATTGCATTATCAAAATGCGCCAATAACAACGACTGTCCATTTACATTGAACTTCGCTATCTTGTTAATTTTAAAGTGGTCAGAATGTATAAGCGGTCTGGGCAAGGTAATTCGCGCCCATCTAAATTTCGTGAGCCGCGCACAGTTCGGACAATGTTCACATCCTGTTTTACGATCCAGTTTCCGTTTCCTTAACGCAAAGACGGTGCGCGCCGTCGCGGTCCACGGCGTAAAAGTTGCAGCATCCACCTTCGATGGAGATTTTCGCATTGTGCGTGTACGTTGTGCGGATCGCAATGGCTTAATGCGCCGGGCAGGAGTGTGGGGGGCGGGGGGCAGGGCATGAGGGTGGAGGACACGTGCTACTTCGGCGGATCCATCGTCCGCCTAATTTCGTATTCCAATTCCGCTTGTATTTCAAACTGGTTAAGACCGCTGGCGCGCGCGGTTCGCGGAGCAGTATTTGCGACAGACAAAGAAAATGCGAACACTTAAGACGGAGGCAACGGCAGCCGGTAGATTTGTGTGAAAAGGGTCCGAATGGATGGAGCATGTATGCCGCCAAGAAAAGGGTCAGAGAAATGTCTTGCGTATGCATGTTCGCATGTTCGTGCATGAATATTTTGCGGCCATACACATCTCCCCATTATTTCCGACCGTGTATGTGGTGTGCGCTCTCATGTTTCCCCCCGGCCTTTTTGTCTCACACACACGTGCGCACGTGCTGGATGATGATACAAAGGAAAATTATACTACTGCGGCGCGATGTGATTACGGAAAGATTATTTGAAATGTATAAAAGCAACTAATTATCGCGCACTCGATAATTTTTGACGCGTATCGTCGATTGAAAACTAGTGTGACGAAATGGCAAATGTTTTTTGCGATCGTAGCCTCTTCGTGCTCAGATTGTCCTTCCGGGGCGAACAAGAAAAGTGCGAGGTGCGGGGCTGCAGTGCGGCCATCACTTTGCCTGCCACCGCTGGCAGACTTGGAGCGAAAGGGGTCTCTAATTACAATGTATGATTAATTATCAAACGTTCGTGCAAGCGGCTACTAGCTTTCGCTGGATGGACAGGACAGTCAGGACGAGACGTCTTGACGATGTCTTATTAGTGTGCGCGCCGCTTTCTTCCTGACCGCAGGCTTGGCTGGCCGGGAAAGTTTCAGCCTAACCCTCGGACGCACGATCTATGCTAATGTCACTTTTGATATCTCATCTGGTAACGTAATAATCATGCGCTGGGCGTTGCTACGGCTACGGCTGTGGCTGCTGAAAAATAGGAAAATATGCGTTGAAAAATACGAAAGTGCGGGTATTTTGCAGATGGCGGGCATTCAGCCCGCAAATAAGAGATAGTGACAACTTGTGGATGTTGATCGTCGTCCCTTTATTTCGAAAGTAGGCTATGCACCACTATTTCGCTGACAAGACATGTTAAAGGCGTCTAAGGACGTCGGGCGCACAAGCGCAAACGGCGGCGCACAGCTCTTAACGCCGCCGGCACGAGCAAGCAACCTACGGACGAATGCAGCGATGGTCCCACTCGCAACCCTCAGATAATGCATGTGTTATTAATGGTCGCTTCTATCTTGACAGCCACACGCTCCGTTGTATTGAACCAGGAAATCGCGGCATTACCATCCATACACTCGCCAATGATGGCATAAATTACTGCAAATCTGTTTGTACATGGACTTCGCAACAGGCGCACCACAGCGCGGAGCGCTGCTACCAGCTCTCATCCCATCTGAAAGCAGAAGTGGTTCGCGGCCGCACAATTGCTCCTTCGAACGGTACGTACCAACGTTCGAATTCGCTCTCAGATGCGAACGCTAAAAGGAGAAGACTTTCTATGCCATCGAAGGATTGCATAGTTCGTGCGAATGTGTGCAACTGCGTGCGGTCTTGCCGGAAATCTAGTGCACGAGCGAGTAACGCACATATCTATGCATGCGCATTGGTAATTGGGAAAAAGTGCGGTGCGCTGGAATTCCGTGATGGTTGATCCGGCCGCACACACGACTCGCGCGTGATGCGCACATGAGCGGCGCGTCCGGGGCGGGCTAGCGCGCTCACGGCTCGTTATTGATAAAGGTAATTGTTTGATAATGCTAGGTGATGAGTGAGCCAACAGTTCGTGAGCAAACACTATGCAATTTATAATGACGAGTGTGGCGCAACGAGCGCGACTGCCTCAAGTGCGCCAGCCACACGAGCGATCTGCGGCAAGGATGCAGGCACACGGCACGCAGGCAGCAGGCAGGCGGCAGGCAGGCATCATCCACGCGCAACGCGGAAAACTTGCAAATGCTAGATGCGAGGTCGCGGTTGACGCGTAGGCAAACACATCGTGCCCGGCTGCGGTGCGCCGTGACAAAACTAGTCCTCCACCATCATCACATCGCATCGCATTATATCAAGAGCGCGCGGACGAACTCATGTGCGGACGTGCACGACGACGATGATGCCGCTACAACGCGGTGCAGTGTGCTCGTCAATTCGTTTATCTGCACCGTATGATCTTGTTTGCTCATACACCTTATTTGTTTGCTGCAGGTCGTTCAAATATTTTTCCGCGTCGGCCGTGAGCCGCAGTGGATGTGTGCACACCTCGTCCCATTCGAAATGGACATTTACTCTTTGCCTTGGCGATCGAATTAGATGAACGAAATACGAGCACATGCTCAAAACCGCAAAAACTGATTTATGCTCCGAGCACCATTCGATAAGACTAATTGGAGTGTCGTTGCATCGTCTTCGTATGAGGTCAGCGATATAATGATGGGAAACGTCGTGAGAACGGTCGTCGTCGCGAAACGCAGCACATACGAAATTATCCAAGCCAAATGACTAATGGACAATAGAGAAAGGCGCATCATGCGCGCGAGGTAGGTACGTGCCCGCTCGTGCGGATGAAACGAGCGCAGAGAGGGACAATATGTGCACCGAATGAAACAACCACACATATCATTGCGATGCAGAACAATGCGGTGATGTATGCGCACTGATCGAATCTTGTGCTTTGCGTGCATGCAGAATTGCATGCCCGCCTCTTCTGCTCCTGCATCTTTTTCTGCCTCATAGTTCCCACGTGCTGTGTGCTTTTTCCTGGCCATGTGGAGCACGCTGCGTCGATTTGTCGCGAATTGCAAAAACCCTCACTCACCTCAACTTTCGCCAGATCTGCTTCGGTTTCGTTACGATGCCGACCAGCAGCGCATCGCATCGTGGTCAAATTACACACGGCTCAACACCGCTGCTCAGTTTCGCGTGCATGCGTTCGCTGAAGATACGATTACCGCAAAGACTTACTCAAACAGTTGCTTCCTTCGGCCGAACGGCGCGCGTTGCACAAGGCACGCCGTGACAAAATCAGTTTCGTCTTGTTAAATAATAAATAATTAAATAATTGTTTACTTTCGAATGTCGGCTTTTATGCGCTATGGTTTCGAGCAGTCGTAGGTGCGAGCACGCCGCATACGTGCCAGCATTTGCATGCATAGGTATGTAATTAAAGGACGAGAAAACGCGCGGTGGCGCAAATCCGCTCCCTCGAAGTGAATACCGCGGCATGCCGGTCGCTGAAGTTGTGTGAACGAAGGAGTCGCGCATAATCGAAAGGGTACACATCTGAACACCGTGGAACAAGTTCGCGCAAGATGCATAACGGCATAGCATCGTTGGTTTAGCCGCACGTGCTTGTTAACCACAATATCTTCAACACGCTTGCGCTGCTCACTCGCGGACGATCGCAAATATAAATAATCGCAAACGATGATGTGCCAATCGCCGCGACAATGCGTTCGCATTGCGACACACTCGTGGATACTCTCATTGTGTGTAATTAATTCTTTTCGCGTGTAGAATGAGTTCGAGCATATCTATCGTACCGAGCATACTTTGAATAAACACATTCGAGATACGATCGCACAACATTTAATCATCTTCCGTGGGCGCTCGGTGTGCACCCAGCTCAGAGCGTGTGTGAGCGCAGCAAGTAAATGAAGATTAATTAAATGCACAATTTACGGAGTGTTAATATTCACTCGAGCCGCACGCATGCACACGTGCTAATTACGCGTTTTTGAGTGATTTCCGACAATTTGTTTATCTCGTGGCGGCGTACGAGTAGAATTTGCGGCGTGCGCTAATCGTTAATGCTTTAAGCTTCAACAGTATCGCCCGTCGCGGCTTTGAATATCCATCGCATTGCGCGACGGCCGCGGCCACTCGATAGTTTTAATTCGTGCCCAATTAACGATTGTATGATGAGTTGCGCGTTTGTTTTCTGGAGTAGATAAAGCACCGATTTCTAACGCGCAGCCATTCTTGCGCTATGCGTTCCTATGAGAGAAACTGTCTTGCCGATCTCCGCAGACGAGTTCAATGCGGTTCACGATGATGCTACAGTTGATTGACTCGCGCGCACGCCATCCGTTTGCTTGAACAAGGTATCGCTGAACAAACAAACAACATCAATAACAACAACAACAACGGCACCATCGAGGGCAGCTGAGTCTGCTGTAGTGGCAGCGGACGCAAACGTGAATTAAATCGATTAATGCAAAAATCATAAATCATGTGATTTACCTGTTTATTGAGTCGAAACCGGAACGATTTCGTAGCGGCTCTATGTTTGAGTGCGCACACGACATAGGAAGGGACAGCGATAGATAATTGCATAGCAGTGGCAGCACCAGCAGTCAAAAAATCATCAGTGCAAGGCATGCGCACACAAATTTTCAGCACCCCGCAACAAAATTAACATTTCACCTTAATTCGCGTTGTATTTATTACAGACACGCGGGACGCTACGTTTGGCATTTATTTGCATTCAGCATTGCGTGTCGGCTATCTCTTGTCGGAGATCTTACACATTGCACGTGGCGGCAGTGGCGGCAACGGTGGTAGCGCAGGCAGCGGCGATGCTTTTATTTTGCACCAAAAATTCCGCGAATTTTTTATGCTGCTTCTTTTCGATCTGCAGTTTTATAAATCACCCTCCATGCCAAATGAATTGTTAGCTAGCGGAGCGTACAGAAGCGGTACCAGAAACGCGTCTGACTGATGCCGTTTAGACGCAGCATATATGCGCTTTTTTGAGCCGTTTATCGAGTGGAATTGCTCAATTTTCCAATACTAATAATTAACTGCTCTTACGCTGCACGCTCTGCGAGATGACGAAACGAAATCGACACACGAATTCGTGCGCCAAATCAGCCGAAATCACGGTTCCCGAACTGATCGGTTGCCCAACCGGTGCACGTTTGGGAGCACACGAGTGGTGTGCGCATTGCTCAATGCTTATTGAAGTGCAAAAATGCACCGTTACCTGCCAAGCTCATCTTCGCCACCGAGTGCTACGAATGGTTATCGTTGGCGAGAGGCGCTTAACGCAATAAACGTTTTGGCGGCGGCGGCCGAGGTGTCAATGTGAGTAATTGCGGCAGGCGCGCGCGTACATATCAAGCGGTTGTGGCGCGTAGACGGGCGCGCGTTAAAACCTTGACGGGAGCGGCGGCAAGGAAAACTGCAAATAATGCCCTGTGGCCGGTGGGTGCGCGCGCACTCGCCAGCATCCCCATCAGCTTCGGCCGAGCGCAGCAATAAATCGAGCGCGCACCTTCTTAGCACTTGGTCCGGCTGATGGTGCACATTCGCCATCGATAATACAAATCGCATTTTGGCAATGCGGCTATCCGCACGCAAAGCGTGACTCGAGGCTGAGCCAACGGTGCGCATGCACGCTCGCTCATAGGCTAAGTCACTTTGACAGCAACGCCCATTTGTATCGCCGCGGCGGCTGGCCATCAGGATAATCGTTGTTGCTGCACTAGACGAATGTGCACGTATGCGAACTCCATCTCCGGACAACAACTGACGCTTCAACCACATTCTGCCCGACCACCCCTCCGGCCCGGGCATCTACGTATGCCTTCGAAAGAAGTGCGCGCTGCTTGACGAGAACGCGCGCGGAACACGTCGGTGGAAGCAATTCAAATATCACGCATGTGCTAATGTCCATTTGAACACTTTCCGCTCTCTAACGACCAGTTGAGAGGCGCGCCCGTATAGGACAATAGTACGAAGATGTTACCCACTACTTCTTCGCGGCGCAACTGTCCGTGGTGGAGGCTGGCGTGAAACCCATCCGCGCCTTAAGTCGCTTCGACGTACGAACGAACGCGTCGCTCGCTGGCTAAGCAGACGCATCGCTCAGTAAACTGCAAGAACGCTCAGCGCCGTCGCCGGCGATCATGGTGTGTGTCGCGCAAGTGATTGTGATTGTTTCTGCGCCCCAGTGAATCAGAGTGTGCTGTGAGTGACTTACTGAGGGCGCACCAAATGCCACCCCCACGCATACGGTCAGTATTACATAGTAAGCAACCAGCACGCTACACGGCGGCAGCTACATGACTTCGATGCGCGACGCCGACGCGTTGATTTTTTTCCTGTTTACATGCGTCGCGCGATTTGCATAATTCCATAATTATCGCTCCGGCAGCACTCGCAATAAAATCATCATCATCGCCGGTGTTGCGCCAGGCATGTACTGCTTGTACTGATTGTAATCTTGACGTATTCATTATACACTACACAGGTACATACATTCATTCACTCAAATAAAAACACACTTTACTCGAATTCATTTTCCTCGCTGATTTTCTCCGCCGCTCAATAACAAAGAGGACGACTGAAAGAAAATATCAGTCAAGTGAGTGTAATTTTACTTTGTGTTCCGATTGCCAAGTGAGAAAAGTGGCAGCAAAGGCAGAGCGGGTGAATCATTTAAGTTTAATATTGCATCTTGTTGAATTATTTCTCACAAATGTTTTGCTAATGCCAGCCAGATTTGTTCATCTCTAATTGGTTTTATCATCACTCGCTCGTTCAAGTTGGATGAATGTTACGACTCAACACCTTTTGTTGGCAGCGATTGATTGCACGTTGAAATGAAATGCAGATAGATAATGCAAGATAATGCAAGCTTCATTAAATAAGGATACTCGAGCCTAGCTACGCGATGCGTTGATGTCAGTAAATGTTTATTGGCAACGCGTCCAAACGCAACGGGAAGTGTTTAATGCACATTTAGCTGAATCTGTTTAGATGCACCACATCTCGTTCTTTATTTTAAGGGATGCTAGACATGCGCTGTACACATATTTCGGACGTACGCGTTCGGACCTTATCAAGCGCACCGACAGCGCTCGAGCGCGCCGTTCTTCAACAATGTTATTATTTATGATTATTACGACGGTTACTTTTACAATTATGCCGATCGCAATTAGCGATTACGCGCGAACAAGCGCAGCGCGACGCTAATTTGTTCATACATATTTATACCCACATTACATATCGCCGGCGCTGATATACAAGAAGCCGACATATTGATAATGACGAATCGTATGCGGCGCATGAAATTTCCTCGTGCGTGCACGCCTTGAACAAAGGTGTTGATCGCTCTGCGTTAATTATACAATATTAAAATTAATTAATTACATATATCGTTGGTCGCGGTTCGGCGGCGCGCAGATTGCCTTATTATCTGCCGGACGGCAGCACAAGACCAAATGCTGGTTAGCTCGCAGTTGCATTGGAATGTGGGGTGAAATGTAACGACGTCCGATTTAGTAGTTTTGGTAAGTTTGTCTTTTCCGCGGAGAAGTGATAAATTCATCAGGCGCAGTAATCAACACATGTACCTGCGTACATCATGCGTATGTAGTATGCTGTTCCGCGCGCGTTCCGTTTACGTTCGAACATTTCAACGTGCTGCACATGCTCGTGGGAACGCTTTGATTTTCTATTGTCTTCGGTGGGCGTGCTGTTCTTTGGCGCTGTCGATTACAACCGCAGCGGTCTCATTTGTTTGCATTTTCTAATCCTGATTGCGCGCAACTTTCGCTCGCCGTGCGGCGATTAATAATCTGCATGCTGATGCGTTGCTCCATTATCGAAGCGCACGCCGAAGAAAAGACGGAAAAAGCATGCGCGCGTCAACCGATTGTCATTAGCGGTGCGAGCGGTGCGCGCGACAATTAAGCGTGGTGAATATTCGAATTGCCCCGTTATCAGCCATCGTTCGCACGTTAGCGCGGACGGTCGGTGCGCGGTCGGGGCCTAGCAATTAAGCTCCTAAAGACGCATCGCAATCATAAGCAACCGTGCGCGGAAAAATACAATTGCGACGCTTCCTCGCTGGACTAAATTGTTATTAATGACTTTTGTTTCGATTGTGTTGCGTCGCGCCATTTCTCCAGGATTGCAAGACAGTTATTTTTATTTCGCTCGGAAGCTAAACGATGGTTGGCCACACACGCACGCCGCAAACCATCATTTCACTTGCTCGCTAGACAAGCATCCTAATGACTGATAGCGGCGTGCGACTAGTTCGCGGGCGCGAATGCTGCGCGATAGCATTTGAAGGCGGGTAATTACATAATAATTACAAATACGTCCATTAATATTCGCTCGCTGGAAGCGTGCGACACACTCGGAACGTGTGAACAAACACGTCGCTGTTGACACACACCGACCATTAGCATCGAATATGGAGCGCACCTCGCACGCTGCAAGACAATAAAGTAATAAGTATTAAACATGCGTCTGGCAATGCGCTCATACAAATTGCCCGCACAAACGACAATTACTAATCGTGCTCGTAACTCGCGCTCGTAGCATTTTATAATGCGCTTGCTTATTCGTGTGTTGGCACGATTAGAATAGGAGCACTCGACGTCGCGAGCGAGTTTAGTGGCCCTCATATGCGCACGTGTATATGAACGTGCGCGTCTTCATCGTTAGATGGACGCGTCCGGACGGCGCACAGTGGTCATTTCGCCAAAATTTACTGCCAATTGCTTATAACTTTTTAATGGAATGTGCGATTTTAATCAGTATTCTTTTATAACATAGTATAATAATCAAATTTCCATGAGTG
>JARJDV010011122.1:0-22953 GCA_030264675.1 Anaulacaspis nigra | reverse complement strand
CGCAAAAAAACAAATGAACGTCGATTGGCTTGCCATCAAACAACGAGCAACGATGCTCGGTCTATATTTACTATAGGTCTATGACTGTGGCTACCATGTAAAACATATGACGACTGTTGCTATCGTCCCGAGTAGTTGCGAGTAGTGACGATCGAGCTGGACCGCCCCGAAGTGCTTCGACCGTCCGTTCAATTGTTTTTTGTCCTCAAACCACCTCAAAGCCACTCAAAGCCTCACAAACAGTCGTCGAGCTTTTTGCATTGAAAGCTAATCTAAATCTAGAGTTTATCCATATCTATGGCTATGACCACAGAACAAACATAACCAAGTTGATTCTTTTACATCGGATTCAGCAATGTTTGGCCAATTCGTTATAAACATTTATAATTTACAACAATTCCAAGTGTAAATAAATAATAGTCTGTAATTAAGAGAAATGTGAAGCGATGCAGTTAGAAATATTGTTCTTGGTGTAACCATAAGTTACAATGGCAAAACCAGGGAAACCAATGTGAGCACAAATATAATTAATATTTTGATATAAATGTTAAATTAAATATTATTAGTAATGCATGTTACGTATTCATTGTGTGATAAAAGTGACCTATACGTCTTTTGCATCTGTCATATCAGTGAAACAACGCATGACAATTATTGTTTTACATCAGTTACTATATAGTATTTTAATCTTTAAAGAACAAAAATTGAGAAAACTTTCTGCAATATTTCATGGCATTAAGCTTGAGCCGCATAGTCTACGGCCCACAGCGAGCCATCAACTGCTATATTATTTTGAGTATATGGATATTGGTTATCATTGTTGGAATATACAAGTTTATGGAACCAATCCAGGCACCAACTGAAGCAATCATGCAATCAGATTCACTTCCGCAAATTCGGAACGATATAAAAACAAAAAAAATATTCAACATATGTAATCAGCCGCAACATATTGTTACTGGCGATGAAGGTAAGAATTGCCATGATGTCTAGCAATTATTAGATATTTCGTATTATTTAGGCATTTTGAAGAGTAACTCTTGGCAACTGCAAGGAACATTAATCTTAATTCGTCATGGCGATCGAGGACCCTTGCAGCATATTCAAAACATTAGCAACGTTGATTGTGGCACACCAGAAACTAATCTACTTGCGGCATACAAGAACTATTTACATAATATCACAGTGTTGGGGAAGGTGGGATCATGGATTGGTCCTGGTTCCTTTCATGGATTTCCGCTCTTGCCGATGGCCAACACACAGTGCCAACTGGGCCAATTAACCATGCAGGGCGTTGCTCAGCTTTTAACTCTGGGCAGTTTGTTAAAGCAAAGCTACTCTGATGTTTGGTTGCGAATCAGGAATTTGAGTCAGTCAGATGTTGTGGTGTACAGCACGCGATACCATCGAACTTTTCAAAGCGGCCTAGCACTTCTCTATGGTTTAATACCTGCAGAAACACTCAGTAAGCTTAGCTTTGTGGAAAGCCAATCGATTACATTTTGTTTCAAGGACTGCGCTTGCCCGATAACTGAGAAATATACTAGGTAATTCAATACAAATCGTTGCCACGAAATTGATGTTTTTGATATTGTAGAGCTCTTGCGAAGTTGTCTTCTGACAATCTCAAAAATCACCCTGCCGTTAGAACGCTTGCATCTTCGATCAGTAGCGTGATCTTTTCATCTGATGCAGAGCATGGGAATTTTGCACAAAATCCAAAAACTGTGCGGGATGCACTTTTTACCTACGTTTGCCACGATGGCAAGCTGCCATGCGATGCAGCCACCAAGTGTATTCGGCGTCAGAATGTGCTTGGTATTTTTATGTACTATGACTGGATGATGAGTGGTCAATGGAAAAATCGCCTAACGCGGCGCCTAAGCCTGTTGCGTTCTTATGGTTTGGTGAAACATATCGTCAATCAAATGCTACGTATGCTCTCGAACAATGGACCTTATTTGATAGTATACTCTGGCCATGACCACACATTATTTCAGCTGGCTGCCGCACTAGGTCTGCAATATGACGCTCATTTATGTCGATACGCTGGCCGAATGGTTTTCGAAGTGTATAGAAATGTGGAGGATACTCACACAGCAAGCGGCGCATACTTCCGCCTCCTAGCAAATGGTCGCGACGTAACTCGCCAAATATCATTTTGTAAAAATGCACGCATGTTACAAGACCATATAAGCCTATGTAAGATAGAAGACATCATTCGATTCATTCATGACGACTACTTCAGTAGCTTCAACGTGACAAACTTCAAGGACGCATGTTTTATGAAAAATATTGTGGTATAATTTCAATCCACTCGTTCTTCTACACAAATAAATACGTCAAGCTGTAGGATGGTTAGCTGCTTGACACGTCTGTAGCACTGAATTGTGAACTGTAAGATTGTTGCTCTTATTTTATAACAATGATCTTACAGAATTGTGCTCCCGATTATAGAATTATAAACAACAAGCGGTATTTATTATTACCAAATCAGCTAATGGATGGATTTGGAGCCGCATGATATTAATAATTCAGATGTGATTTACTCAGATAGTGATGATATAATGGAAGCATATTAATTCGAAGCTCTGTGACGCATTAAATTCCAATAGTGTTTATCAGTACAATTACCTACGCACAGCATGCGCATATATATTTGATGTGCAACATATGCGCTAAACGGCACACTTGGAGTGCTAATGAGAACTTAGTTTTCACTGGCCTGTCACCTTGGAGTCAATGTCAGGCACGGTAATAAACGGGTCTAATCGGTGGCTACCGTCGGAATCACTACGACTAGATGTTTACTCATTTATTAACAATCGTTACATTAAAGCAGCGCAAATTATTGTTATACGCCATCTTGTTTTCTCCCTCAAAGTTGCGTAAGGTAAAACTGGCAATAGGCAAAGGAATAAAACAGCGTAATTAATAACAATGCATAATAAAATATATTATTTCCTAACGATTGAAAAACGCTACGTGTCCCGTGCCATTCATCTACGTAGAACAAAAAACTCAAGTACAAATCGATTATTAATGACTCCCTTTAATAATGCTGCGCTTGTCTTTTTGAATAATTATAGTATGTATATATAAAAGCTGGTGCAGCAGCTATGGTTATCCGTAAAATCGGCTGCAATATCATTTTTGATCCAAATAGATTTTATGAACGCGTTCGTCGTCGTGAACTACTGATGGATTGTACATGTTTACGAGTATCGCTTGTAGGTGGCATTCATTTGCTCCAGGAAAATGAAAGTTAAGACGGTATGAGGTCCCAGTCGGCAGTAGTATGGTGTGAAACCCTTCCACAACGCAAGCATCCCTTCATTCTTCACCACTTTCGCCAAAACATCAGCTGCTCCAGAATACTCGGCTTTTCCATCAGTGTATTTCATATTTTGGATACTATAATCAGAATGATGCATAAGCAATAGTAAAGTAAGATGAGCAGTTTTACCAAGAATTACCGTGTTTTTGCGATATCCACGGGCATCGAAGCAGCCGTGGTAATTAAGCCGGAAATCATAGATGCACAAAAATGTAAAAAGATGCCTTCGTGAAAGAATGAGTATCCAAGAAGTACTTGTTTCGCTTGCGAATAACTGGCTAATTGCGCCGCGTTCACGACCATCGCACGGCCCATTGTGGGAATCGCTCCACGCCAAAGAGCGGTTAAACCTTCATCGCGATAGATACGCATGCACGCGTCTACGACGCTTGTGTAATTACGGCGTTCGGCTAGTGGTAAACGACCATCCGCTGTCATGCGAATAAGGGCGACTTCTGCGGGTGTTCCAACAAACGCACCGCAGACTCCTGCGGCCATTCCAATTCCCGCCTTAGTGGCGAAATTCGGCGGTGCGCCGTCATTGCTCCAAGCATCGAAGAGCATCTGATAGACGCCCAAACGTGTGGTTGTATACGTAGCTTGACGAAGTAAACCAGCCGATAAGCCGTTGTACAATGCAAGCACTCCTTCGTTTCGTACGATTCCCAGGAACGCATGGAACGAGCTCGCATACTCCTTAGTCGCGGAGCCAACGCCGGACAACTGCATGCGATTTTTGAGCAGATCGAGCGGTTGCACAAAACATGTCGCCAGCATGCTACAATTGGAAAATGTTAGTCGTTCAGGAACTTGGATCTTGTTTATCTGCTCACCCAGCGCTTCCACCGAAGACGAATTTCAATGGTTTGGGTATTGCCTTGGCATCACCCATCGTAGCTTATGTTTTACTGCAATTAGACAATGCGCTCGGGTAGCAGGTAGTACAAATTTACGCTAGTAGCCTACTTACATATACTGAAACAGCTGGCTTTAATGATGCACTCCCATGTATATCAGACGAGTGAACGATCCAAATGACCAAGTGGAATAGTTCGGCCGCAAGTAACGAACAAACGAACCGGGCCAGCCTAGTAGGTGGAGAGAGACTGATTCGCGCGCGTGACCCGCTAATGCATTCACAAACTTGGTGACAGCTAATGGTTCATGCGAATCTGCGTATTCATCCGGCAGTAGGGAACCTATTTTGTTATCAGCCTATAAATTATGAAATTATTTCCACCCGATAAATGGTCAATGTTACAACAACGCAAAAGCGATACAAGTTTCGGTGTTATAAGGACTAATGTGCCAGAAATATTTGAATATATTTTGGAGCTCGAAATGTAGGTGAAAATAAATTCAGTGAGGAGAATTTTGGGAACGAAAACAATGCGTTTGTTGATTACTAAATGGCAGGTTCTTATGAAATGTTATCGTTCATCTTGACATTTTGACGAAGTTTAAATATTAAATTGAGAGTAGCTTGCTTATAATAAATCAATATGTTACCGTTATACTAAAGATGAATTTAAAAAAATGTATTTTGGCGCCGAATTTAACGGAACTAGCGCCATACGGTTCGACGTACGAATTAAAATCAGTTGTTTCGCTTGTTTCAATTGCCCTTGTATCATGCTTTGGATGTGCTTTGCGTTGCGTTACCGTTAAGCCTGGTTGCGTCGCTCGCGTATTTCTGAATGTATGTCTCCTAAATTTGCGGTGTGTTAATTTTACTGGTTTCTTGGTTTCTCTAATTATTAATTGTTTAATTTGTGTTCTCTATTTTAATTTCTTATATTTAGTGTGTTTCTAAAATTACAAATGTGTATTTTAGTATGATCTAACCTCAATCAGATATATTGTCTTTCGAGTGCTCGCGATAATGCACTCTTGGTGCATTAAATTGTTCTTCGTACTAAATACTAAATTTTAACCGACGCGCGTTGAAAATAAGTAGTTATGTATTTTGATCAAAGTGGGGTAAGTTGCCAAGGTAATAAATCAAAACAGGGTTAAAACAAAGCTATTTGTCACACAGTTAGCGGTTGTCGGTCCAACTGATGGTGAGTTAAACATCAGCATGAGTGGAAACGAATTTATGCAGGTTCAATGTGTTCTTGCGGATGGTGGTGAACGCTATGGCGTATGTGCTCTTACATTTGATCAGAATGAAGAATTGCTTTGGATGGGCAATCAAGGGGTATACTATTTTATTTCATTTGAAACTTCCAATAGCCTTTTTTGTCATGGTAATAATGTTTCATGCATTTGTTACCCTAATACATTAAACATTGGATATATGGTAAATTTTCATGCATGCTACAGCATCATAGTGCTACTCTAGGCATTATTTGTTTTGTTTGGATTTGCAACTGTGCCTGTTAACTTTTATATTGGTAGGGCCATGTTACCAGTTATTATACTGGTCATCTGCAAAAATATACATCATTCCAAGTGCATTCTTCTCAAGATGTGAGACAGATTTTGACCATGGATGAAGGGATACTTGCGTTAACTGCGTCTTCATTACGCTATCAGATTCGTCGTGGGGTTCCTATATTTACCCATGCGTATGTTCAACGGTTTGCGCGGCCTTGTGTTAATGACTTTTAATTGTAATTATGCCTTAGACAGGTCTGAAAATATGACGGAAATGCAATGTATGTTGCAATTATCGCCGACAAGAATGCTGATGGCAGGACATCAAGATAAACTCATTGATTACAATATATCCGTTTGCAAGGAAACGAAAATTGTAAGAAAACGGTCAAGTGAGTACGTAGTAGATTGTAATTTTGTCTGGTTTAAGATTGATGTCGGAGATAGCGGCTGCGCCATACTTCGTGCAAATAGTCGTTTTGTTTGCGCTGGTAATCCGCTTGGCCGAATTGATCTCAGAGATCCAAACACTCTTAACGTGGAGCATACTTTGGAAACTCACTCTGGCAGCTTAAGCGACTTCGATTTACAGGGAAATCTGCTCGTCACTTGCGGTTTTAGCAGCCGGTAAGTAATTACATTTTGGGAAGTATTGTTACAGTTGAAATTCTAACTTATTCGTTGGTTGTAGGCAGGGCATACTCTCAGTCGATCGCTTCTTACGCGTCTATGATATGAGAATGTTACGCGCAGTAAGTCCAATACAAACCGTCCTCGATCCATTGTATCTGCGCTTTTTGCCATCCGGCTCTAGGCTTGCTGTCATCTCGGCAGCAGGACAAATTCAACTTCTTGACACGGTCGCATTCAGTGAACCCCGTATGTGTCTCTTTCAAATGGAAAATCCAGGTATGTTTCTTCGATATCATTTTTTTGTATGGCATAATAGTACCTCGTTTTTTTTCGTAGGCGCTATGTGCCTTGCGTTTGATATTAGTTCAACTAGTCAGGCGCTTGCCTTTGGTGATAGCTCAGGATCCATTCATCTTTTTGCGTCGCGATCAGAACCACTTTTCAATAGCTATTCTCGTATTACGGAACATGCGGATCATCCTGCTATGCTACCCGTTACAGGATTGGGAATTGATGATTATGAAGTGCCCTTAGCGGCGATGCCATTGCCATTGGTACACACCGATGCTCCATTAGCATCCGATTGGCCACCGTGTGCAGTGGAGGCTTCCTACCGGTATGTTTATTTATTGTTTTTGCCCATGTTTATTATTTTCCAACGATTGATAAACGCTACGTGTCCCGTGCCATTCATATACGTAGAACAAAAAAACTGTTGTGTAAATCGATTATTTAATGAGTCCCTTTAATAATGCTGCGCTTGTTTTTTTTGTATAATTATAGTATGTGTATTTAAAAGCTAGTGCAGCAGCCATACTTATCCTTAAAATCGGCGGTACTGCAATATCATTTTTGATTTAAGTGAAATTTGTGAACGCGTTCGTCATCGTGAACTACTGATAGATTGTACATGTTACGAGTATCGCTTGTAGGTGGCATTCATTTGCTCCAAGAAACCCTTCCACAACGCAAACACCCCTTCATTCTTTATCACTGCTCCGGAATACTCCACTTTCCCGTTAGTGTATTTCATATTTTGGATACTATAATCAGAATGATGCATAAGCAATGGTGATGAGCAGTTTTACTAAGAATTTCCGTGTTTTTGCGATATCCACCGGCATCGAAGCGGCCGTGGCAATTAAGCCGGAAATCATAGATGCACGAAAATACCTTTGTAGAAGAATGAGTATCCTAGAAGTTCTTGTTTCGCTTGCGAATAATTGGCTAATTGCGCCGCGTTCACTACCATCGTACAGCCCATTGTGGGAATCGCTCCACGCCAAAGAGTGGTCAAACCTTCATCGCGATACATACGCATGCTCATGTTCGGTTAGTAGTAAACGGCCATCCGCTGTCATGCGAAATGCGACTTCTGTGGGCGTTTCAACGACTCCTTTATTTATTGTTTTTGTTTTGTGCCGGAAAACAGATGTTGCGTGTTTCTGATTGGTTGCAATTGGATCACAATCATGATTGCTTGGTAGCATGAAATCAAAGCTGGCCGTCCGAAAAGAGTGCCGTAAGATATACTCTAGCCATAATATTGGAAATTTGTATGCCTTTGCATTTAGACCAGTGATGGCGAACCTATGACACGCGAGCTTATTTTTGGTGATACACATCTTCAAATTTTATAAATCCAATATTTGTCTGAATAACAGCTGGAGTTAGTTATTCATAATTTTCTATGTTAAGTCTCAATGAATATGTAAAACAAGTCTCTAAATGTAAATCCTTGGTCTCATATTTTTGGTTTTTGTATTTCAAATTTTTGTGATATGCGACACGCGATAAATATTGACTCTTTGGTGTGACACGCGAAGAAAATTATATTTCAATTTTTGAAAAATTTGACACGCCAAACTCAAAAGGTTCGCTAACACTGATTTAGACGTTTTGTGTAAACATCAAGAGTTTGTTGAAGATTGATTTATGACTCACAAATTTTTGTACGTTAAAAATTTAAATTCCCGCTAGGTATGTTTATTATTTGTTTGAATATAGTATAGACTAGTCAACCCTTCGAGTTTCGCGTGTCAAAAATGTAAAAAGTGGAAAAATAATTTTCGTCGTTTGGCTCACATCAAAAAGTAAATTTTCCTCGCATGTCACATCACAAAACTTCAATTTTGGATATTTTCAGTTTAGACATGTTGCGTCGTTTGTTTATTTTTTCGAATTTGTTTTGAATGCAATATACGTATACATGACCAAGTTTATTAAGTTCGTTGCGCATTACAGTTTATTTCAATAATCCTGGAAATAATTGAAATTGAAAAAAATTGAGTTTACATTTTCGTTGGCAAATTTGCATATTTTTGTACTGTTAAATAAGACATTCCCATATCGTTCAGTTCAGAGATCTTAATTGCTCGTATCATTGTGTAATTTAATTTATTTAATTTCAGACGCAGTCCAGCAGTAGATCCCGAAATATTACGAACAATGCAAATGAAAGGCCCCATTGGTTATGCCCCAAAACTTGGGGGAATGCGTCGAAATCAAGTGAGACACGTTCATAGATTAGCAGCCATTTATTTTTGCTAATTGCATTTTCCGTTTGTTGATACTGCTTTTATTTGAATTGACAAGCTTTTATTTTCTCTACGGGCATATACCCATGTTGCCGACAGCGCCTGATCAACGTGGATGATTTTGGAGTTTCGTTCAAGTAGCTTTGTACTAGAATGTAATATTAATTTGATTCGTAGATGCTTTCATTAATGTTTCAAATACATAATAAATTTATTTTTGCTTCTTGCATGATAACTTTGCCGGCATGCTACATTTACACGCATTTAGATTCATTTAATTCTTGCACCTTTCACGTTCAGGTAATGTACCATCTGGAACACAAGTACTCTGGGGCACCGATGACAAAGACTTACGCGGATCGCAACCATCCACAACATGGCTCGCGTGAGGATACAGTTAGCAGCTTTATCGCCATTCCGAAGCGCTACCGTAAGGTAGAAGTAAAATACACTAAATTGGGTTGCGAGGATTTTCAATTTGATCAGTATAATAAAACGGGTCTCACCGGGTTGGAAGCCATGTTACCAAACGCATATTGCAATGCAATGATTCAGGTATTCACTTGTCGTTGCATTCTTTCTTCATACTAACTCTGTATCCACTAATAAGGTTTTGTACTATATGGAGCCATTACGTGCAGCTCTATTATCGCACGTGTGCCAAAAGGAATTTTGTCTGGCTTGCGAGTTGGGATTCCTGTTTCATATGCTTTCAAACTCCTCAGTCGTTCCGTGTCAGCCAGGAAATTTTCTTCGCGCTTTTCGAACAGTGCCTGAAGCGTCTGCTCTTGGTCTCATTCTGAGCGATTTGCATCCTGACGCCAAATCGAAAATTGATCTCGGCGCACTGATCCAATGCTGGAATCGGTTCATTTTGCACCAAATGCATGTTGAAATGTTAGAAATTAAGAAGAGGAAACGGGAGCACATGAAGATATACAAAAAACCGTTCGTGTACAAGGAGGTTGATTTTCCCACCATTCTTGGTGGCCATGGCAACGATCGTAAACGTAATAACCATCACCACGAAACGCAAACCCAACGCGACCAACAAGCAATAGAGGCAGAGGAAGAGAGGAAAGACGACTCCACCGAAGTGAGCCTTCTGTTTGGCATGAGACAACAACATCTGAACTCGTGCCTCAAATGCAAGCATGAGTTGCGCAAGGAGTCAATCTTATTAGCATGCAACCTGATTTATCCAACTGCTGAGCCGGAGCGCGACGAATGGAGCTTCTGTGACATCTTGAGGCGCAGTTTAAATCCCGAACAAGTAACACCCGCCTGGTGTGATAATTGTGGTAAATTTTCTCCGACGTCACAAAGCCGAAAATTGCTGTCATTGCCAAAGTTACTCGCGATCAATACCTGCCTGCATAATCCCCAACATAAGTCATTTTGGCAAAGCCAAATGGACCGAATTGTGGCAAAGGTGACTTGATAAGAACTTAATGAAGCAGCTATTTAATATTTCTCATCTAATATTTTTAGGCCGGCCCGTCTGATAATACTAAATTCAGTCCGGTTGCACATGGATCAATGAGTACTACGAAACCGTGCCGCTATGGTGACAACTGTTCGCGTCCTGGGTGCCGTTTCCGGCACAGTTTTGATACGATTCAGCAGCCTCCAAGCACGAACCCGTATTGCAGCAATAACTGGTTACCACATCGTATTAGCATGGCCATTAAGAATGGAGATTTAACGATTCAAAAGATGAATGACGGGTTCCGACGTGATCCAGCGTTCGTTGACTTTATGTTAACTGCTGTCGTATGCTATGTGACAGAGCCTGCTGTAGTAGAGAAGAAAAGCCTTGTGGCTTTAATTAAGGTAGGTTGTTTCAGATTACTTGCTGCGATTCTCCTAATGAATGCCCTGTTACGTTGTAGATACCGCCAACATACAGGCCGTCTGTGCATCAACGAATGGAAGATACTTGGTATTTATTTAACGACTTTTCAATTTCCCAAGTGCCCGCGCAAGAAGCAACTTGGTTTAGTTTGGATTGGAAGACACCTTGCGTTTTGTATTACGCCACGGACGATGTCTACCGAGGTAGAACTGTTATCGTTCAGAATCTTAACAAGGTAGTGGTTGTTTCTTTGTACATAATATTCAATACTTAATCATTGTATTCATTGATAGGAGATATTTGGGAAGGTTAACTCAATTACTCGCGTGGCCAATACTCCGATTACGTTCAAGCCGCTGGAGGAACATGAATATCCAAAGAGAGGAGATCTAATCGCTATGGATGCTGAGTTTGTCACCCTTAATCAAGAGGAAGCAGAACTACGTAGCGATGGAAAAATGTCTACCATTAAACCATCTCAAATGTCAGTTGCGCGTATAACGTGCATTCGCGGGTAAGGACAACAAGTACGCCCAGCTCATACAGTACGATGAAAATGTATTTTATTATATTTTTAGCCAAGGGCCGATGGAGGGTACACCATTTATTGATGATTATATATCGACCCAAGAACAAGTGGTTGATTATTTGACTAAATTTTCGGGTATTAAACCGGGAGATTTAGATGCAAATTTTAGTTCCAAGCATTTGACCACTTTGAAGTCCACCTATATCAAATTGCGTTTCCTACAGGATAGTGGCGTGATCTTTTGTGGCCATGGTTTAAAGAATGATTTCAGAGTTATTAATTTAGTTGTACCACCGGATCAGGTTATTGATACAGTATTCCTATTTCATTTACCGCACCATCGTATGGTATCACTGCGTTTTCTCGCATGGCATTTCCTGGGTAAGATTAAGTTACTTGTGCGTGCTGCATCTATTATCTGCAACTCTCCGCCAGGTTTAAAGATACAGTCCGAAACACATGATTCAACAGAAGACGCCCGCGCTGCATTACAACTCTACCGTTGCTACCTGCGTCTAGAAGCCGAAAACAAGGTCGGCGAGGCGTTATCTGAATTATACGAGCTGGGCAAAACTCTGAACTGGAAGGTGCCTGAAAACTGAATTAACGCATTGCTGCTGTTACTATATTATTTAACGGACCATTTAATGTATTCTAATATATAACGGGAGTGAATTTTAGAGTATTCCATTTTTGTGTTCAACTCATAATGCATTTATTCATTCATCGTTTTAAATCATCACCACGATTGCGTAGCGTTTAAAGTCAGTTTTTATTTCTGTGCATCAATTGAATTTGCCATATAAAAACAAACCATTTCTGTACGAAGATAAAATGTGATAATTAACGATATTGTTGCTTAAAGAAAGATATTTTTAAACATTTCGTCAATGGTTTGATACGAGTGTTTGCTACCAAGCTTTAAAATCACATTTACGGTCATATATCAATATTATCCAAAACCTTTAATTCCTGCGGCAGTTTAAACTTATTTGTTCAAAATATTTATTGGTTTACTATTGACTCAATCAGATATATAAATTGCGTTAATGAAATAGTGGGCTATGAGTTAGTTTGTTGTTAAAGAGACTGTTATAACTGGCAACAATCATTTACAAAATATTTTTCTTGTTCATCCCTCAATTTCTAACTTCGAACTACACGAGATTAATCTCATTATAATATAACTCTGCCAGACCATCGCATAGTAGCGCATTCAATACTGTTAATTACGAATATTAAATCTGCTTGATACTTTCCTGGAGGAAGTGCAGGAATGGCATTATTATCTGGTTTCCAATTATGAATAAAATATGAGCCCTGAAAATATATGAATTAACGTTAGCTTAGTAATTTATAAAGTTCAAATTCACGTACAGCTTTAATTGGGCAATCGGTGATGTTTGAAGAATCAAATATTGTTCGCAAATTCATCTGATTTTTTGTAAATGCATCACAAACGTTAGCGCTCACTTTGAGTGGTGACGTTATTAGTTTATTATTGCCACGATCAATATAGGTGCGTATTGACAACTGGAATGGAAAGTGAGGCAATGAGTAATCTTGGTTTGATTTACAATATTGTACAATATATTACAGCAACATTTTTGGGGTGAAGGTCCTGCTTCAGCCTAAAGGTCGCATCAAAAGTGCGTTCCCCTTTTTTGTTAGTGTTATTCCCAAGCACAAGATTACTTATAAGCTGTCGATCCACATTGGTTGCAACTAATTTATCATGTTCTAATTTTGTTGGTTCCACATTGATGTATAGAAGATGAAATATCACAGCGACTAGAAAAATAACTGCGAACTTCATTATGAGTGCGTTCAATAACAAAAGACTATTGCGCAAAAAATCTGCATTTTATGGAATATGTAATAATTACTTATCTGTGATCAGTATTATGATAATTATCGCATGCATAATCTCAGTTTCCATGCATGCTTTGGTTGCAGGTCTGAATTAATATGATTTTAATAACAGCTACTTGATCTCTTGTTGTGAAGTATGCTCTGTCTGATTGAGATGGATTGATTGCACAAACATAATAACTAATATTCCATGGTGTGCAAATTACAATAAAATGCACGTCGCCTGTGTGTTAAACAATCGCATTTCTCGGAATTCTGTTCGCGATGCATCTGGATTGAGTTTATTATTAATTTTGCTGGTCATCGCATTAGGAAAATATAGGTTGATAAGTCGTGTGGAGGTTACAAGAGAAAAGGCAAATTATTATCGGAGTGATGTCAAAGGTTTCCTCGAGTTAAAAACGCATTAGAAATGGCGTCTTTTCCAAAAATATAAATGAATTAAACTGCCGAACTTATGATTAAATTAAAACTATTCATATTGAACCTAATATGGGTCATAAGTTGATTCTCAAAGCGCATACATCAGTACCAATGTTTTCAACTAAGCATGCATACAATAGCAACAACGAAACAAAACAGTGCTTTAACAATTGCAATTGGTAATAGCTATTGATGATTAAACATTTTGAATAATTTCGATACTTCTGAACAATACATTGGTTCACACGGTTTGGTAACGCCCTTGATCCCCTATTTGCCACGTATCAAGGATACAATTTAATATGCAAGTTTGTCCCTCATTGCGTTAGTATATAATTGCAGGTTGCCTTTACAGGTATAAACAATCAGGCGAAAAATGGCACAAGAAACGTTGATAGGTGGTTACCACACGGCTGCTGTTTCCAGTGCCGTTAATGTCGTTATTAGTGGAACATCGGGAAGGTTTCCCAACTCACACAATGTGAGTGAATTCGTGCGCAATCTCCTCAACAAGAAACACCTATGCGATGAGGAGCAGCGAGGGAAGATGTTTACACATCCGGAGGTGCCGAAGTTGCGAGGTAAAATGTACGATGTGGATATCTTTGACTCCGGCTTCTTTGCCACGCATCCGTACCATGCATACTACACGGACCCAATGGGACGCATATTTCTAGAGCAAGTTGTAGGAGCTCTCTTTGACGCAGGAATTCATCCAGATGATTTGAAGACTACATCAACCGGACTTTTCGTAGGCAGTTGTGCATCCGAGTATGAGCTGATGATGTACAAACTACATCATCGAGATACGCATATTGTTACTGGGTATGTAAGGTAGTAGTTAATTTTAATTAAGGCGACATTAAAAAGCTTTTTCCATACGTTTAGCACGATTAGGTCAATGGTAGCACAGAGAGTTGCTTACTGGTTGCAAATTAATGGTCCTGCTGTTATTTGCGATACTGCGTGTAGTAGTGGCATGTATGCTCTTGAGCATGGCTACCGAGCAATAATAGAAGGACGATGTGAAGTTGCTATTGTTGGTGCGACAAATCTATGTCTGGATCAATACATGACATTGCAATTCGCAAGGTAAATAATTGTATTTCTTTTGGCTCAAGAATTTTACAAGTTTCTTCGATTCCGGCAGGCTAGGCGTTCTTAACTATGGCTGTGGATGCCGACCTTTCGACGAAGACGCATGTGGCTATACGAGATCCGAAGCAGTCGTTGCTATTATCCTTCAAAAGCAAAAGGACGCCAAACGTGTTTACGCTAGGGTGCGTCTATTTTTGTAACGACATGCACGCGATTATTATTCATATTTGTTTCGCTTTTCTAGGTTGTGCATGCGCAATGTAATGCCGATGGATTCAAAACTCAAGGAATTACATTCCCATCATTTGAAGGACAATTCAGTGTTTTGTCCGATGTTTACAAAGAAGTTTCAATAAATCCAGATGAAATTGGTTTTATTGAAGCGCATGGAACTGGAACTAAAGTGGGCGATCCTGAGGAGTTATCAGTGTTGGATGAGTTTTTTAAGCCCACGCAAGAGGAACCCCTTTTAATTGGTTCGGTTAAAGGTATGTCGAAAATGTTATTTATCATGAAACTATTAAAATTTGCAAGTAAACAAAACGTAAATATTTTTATTTGTTGGCACAGGTAATATAGGTCATACCGAACCCGTCTCCGGTTTGTGCTCTGTCGTAAAGGTGAGCTGATTTGCATTGAATGGATATTGAGTTAATTTAATTTTGTTCTAGTGCTTGTCTATGCTAAATTCTAATATCGTTATACCAAACATCCATTATAATAAACCTCGGTCAGGGATCAAAGCACTCGTTGAAAAACGTATCCAGGTGGTAACAAATGTCCAAGAGTTTCCACCGCGCAAAAAATATGCTGGTGAATAATAACAATGCTGTTTCACTATATTGATTTAAAATATTGTATTGTATTTTAGGTGTTAATTGTTTTGGATTTGGCGGCGCAAATGGACACGTTATTTTGGAAAAATTCAATAAGCATAAGAATGTTTCGTATTTCGTTGACCCGCCGCGTTTAGTGTGCTATAGTGGGCGCACCGAAGAAGCCATAGATAATATACATAAGCGTATAGTAGACTGTAAGGATATCGATTTATTATCTTTGCTACAAGAGTGTTATAGTAAATCATACCGCTCAGAACTCTTTCGTGGCTATACATTAGTTGGTACCAATGAAAGATCAAAGAAAGGATTGCAAACGGTCTTAAAGGAAAGAGTTCTTTTACATATCGACGTGTTTCACAGACCCCAAGAAAACGCCTTGAAGAAAATTCCACTTATTGTTCGGATTTCCACTGAGTAGGTTTAATATATAATATATATGTATATTATGTGACTAATTTTGTGTATTTAAGGTTGGATGTTTTGCAATGCCAAGATACATCTATGCGAATGCAATTTATACTTATAAAACTATTCAAAGAGCTTCAAGTTGATATCATTGGATTTGGAAAAGATATAATTTCAAAGGCAATACAAAGTTATTTTGATAATTGTATTGATTTTAAACAACTCGTCCACATCGTGTCTAGTAATAAGACTAATGTTATCTCACAGAATATTAATGACGTTCAGGATTTTATCAACGATCGCGCGTTTTACCAGAATAAATTGATTATTATTGCAATTGGAAGCACTAACCCAAATTACTCAAGTAAAACAGCCACCAAGTGTGAAACCATACATTTTGGGGATAATATGAATATTATACAGTTGTTATCTAATATTGGAAGGTTATATGAGCAAGGATATAATCCGCAGATTCAAAAACTGTACGCAGATGTTCAATTTCCTGTTAGTTCTGGAACTGATCACATTGCACACTTGTTGCAGTTGAAACAAAAGCCTTTTAATATGCTATCATGGGGAAAGAGCACTTTTTTCGATTCTGAACGTAAAGATTTGATTTCGATGGTCAATGCGGACTCAGTTTTTTATCGTGGTCACATGATTGATAGTAAGTAAACCGACTTCCAAATTGGTTGCAACGTTATGAAAGCATTAACAATATATCTTTTCTTCAGATAAGAATCTCTTTCCTGCCACGGGTTACTTATGGCATATTTGGAATATGTTTGGGGATCTTAGAGACCTGCATCCAACTTCTTTGAGCGTTATATTTGAGGATGTTCGTTTTCACCGCGCGTGTACAATCCAAGACAAAATTGAGCTTTATTTAGTTATTCAAAACGATGGTAGATTTGAGGTATCAGAGAATGACGTTACTGCAGTTACTGGTCGCATCTATCAATATAACGAGAAGGAACAACCAGACTCATTCATGGAAGTTCGTAAGTTGGACGAGAATTATTCGTCGGTGGATTACGTGATGTCGGCTAAAGATTCGTACAAAGAATTGCGACTTCGAGGATATAACTACAAGTTCATATTTTAATCGATAATTTTGTTTTCACTTATATCTAATACAATATTTTTAGGGGACTATTTCGCGCAATTCATGAGGTTTCATCACAGAGAGCCACTATAGAATGGAATAATAATTGGGTCACTTTCTTGGATAACATGATGCAAGTGTGTATCCTGGCCCAAGATACTCGTAAGCTATTTGTACCTGTAGGAATTGACCGACTGGTGATTAGACCTAAACAACATCTTGAATACGTGAAGGAATTGGAAGGCTCTTTGGTTCCAATTAATTTTGAGAGAAGCACAAAGCGAGTTTTTTCTAAATTTGTTGAAATACATGGCTTGCATGCCAGAGCAATTACGAGACGTAAGGAACGAATGATGCCTGTTTTAGAAAAGTATCAGTTTATGCCGAACGAGCTGTCCACAACAATTGAAACATCGATTAGAATAAATGTACAGATTTTATTGGAATGCAAGCAAATATTGCATTTTAAAGTGGTCGAAGCACTCCAAGCTGAAGACGAAGATGTTATAAGTAGACATGTTTGCAATGTTATTGAAGATCTTCCATTAGTATTGCCTGAAATGACTCTGGTAACTTCTAAAGAGAATTTCGAAGTTGAGAATGTGAAAGTGGAGACAGCAATGACCGATCAAAATTTACTCTTTATTTGCAAATCGCCAGGTGAGCGGGAATTGCAAGAAGCGGACAAAGCGTTGATTGAGGACGGTTTTCTACTGTGCATTTGTAATGCTGGTTTTAAGCTTAATTTTCCTAGCAATATGATAATACTAACTAAGCACACCGTTGAAGATAAAATCGTGTTGTTGCTTCGGAAACAGCCTAATTATGATGCGAAACCCATCGTTATTGATGTAACCAAAAGCAAAGAATATAACTGGTTAAAGGAAGTCCAACATGCAATGCAAACGTGTTCAGAAGTTATTGTATTCGCTCAAAACAATTACAAAAGTGGCATTCTTGGTTTTACAAATTGTCTAACAAAAGAACCAAACAACGATAAAGTTCGTTGTTTCTTTATTCAAGATGATGGCGTGAAATTTGACTTCAATGATATAGAATCAAATAATGACGATTTCAAAACGCAATTCTTAAAGCATATGACTGTAAACATATTCAAAAATGGTACATGGGGCACATACAGGCATTTGCTTCTATCGCAAACGCAGCGAGTATCGGCGGATCATTGGTATATTAAAACGAGAATACCTGGTGATTTAACAAGTATTTCGTGGATGCAAGGACCTCTTACTGAGAGTAACAATACTAGAGATAAGCCCTATAAAATTGCCTATTCATCACTCAATTTTCGAGATTTAATGCTAGCCACTGGCAAATTACCTGCAGAAGCAGTAACGAATGATCGCTTTTTACAGGAGCGTCTATGGGGTATAGAATTTTCGGGCTATGATTATTAGTAAGTAATCATAAGTGTAGTCGTCCTCGAATAATAATAATATCATTTTCAGTGGCACGAGAGTACTTGGTATAGGTTGTGGCGCAATTAGCAATTATATAGATCGCGTGTACTTAACATTACCGGTGCCCGACGGTTGGGAACTAGCAGATGCCGCGACTGTAACAGTTGTTTACACAACGGTTATGTGGGCATTGCAAAAGGTACATCAGTTTATTGATTATAAATTTGCTTCTAAATTTTCACTTTTAACTAGATGGCAAATTTGCGCAAACATCAATCAGTGTTAATTCACTCTGGTGCAGGGGGAATTGGCTTAGCTGCGATCAATGTATGCACTTACTACGAGTGCGATATTTTCGTTACGGTTGGAACATCGGAGAAACGAGAATTTCTATTAAAGCATTTTCCGAATTTGAAATCATCCCACATTGGTAATTCGAGGAATACGACTTTCAAAGAAATGATTTGTCACGAAACTTCGAGAAGAGGAGTTGACGTGGTTTTAAATTCTCTCGCGGAAGAAAAACTAAGAGCGTCTGTCGAGTGTCTTGCGAAAGGTGGAGTGTTTTTGGAAATTGGAAAATACGATTTAGATAAAAACAGCGAATTGTACTTGGATTTAGTGAACAGAGATTGTGCATATCATGCAGTAATGTTGGATTCAGTATTTGTTAACGCAACAGATAAGACAAAACAAGAACTACTTGGTCTTTTAAACAATGGATTTAGGAACGGATTTATAAAAGCGCTGCCAAAAACGATATTTCAAATCGATCAAGTGGAAAACGCATTTAAATATCTAGCTACTGGAAAACATATTGGTAAAGTTTTAATTGAAATAGACGATAAGACAAAGCCACAAGCTATTCCGCGTGTACACTGCAAATCACAACATTCGTATATTGTTTTTGGAGGGCTGGGTGGGTTTGGATTAGAATTATCGGACTGGCTGGTTACAAGGGGTGCCAAAAATTTAATTTTATATTCACGAAAAGGCATTACAACCGGCTACCAACGGTACAGAATAAGGTACTGTGCACCGAACATAATAAAATTTGAATTCAATTACCTGATTTTTTGTAGCCTCTGGAAATCGTATGGTGTCAATGTAGTTGTTTCATTGGAAGATGTAATTAATTATGAAAACTGTGCGAACGCGTTACGAAAGGTGCAAGCAATTGCTCCAATTGACGGCATTTTCAATTTAGCGGTTGTCCTTAAGGACGCGATTTTCGCACATCAAACCGTCGAAACGATGAAAGCTTCTATTGAGCCAAAAGCACAACTCACGCAAAATCTGGATTTACTAACACGGGAAGTATGTCCGGAAATGAGCTACTTTGTTGTGTTTTCTTCGGTATCGTGTGGCCGCGGTAATGCCGGTCAGACTAATTACGGGTACTCGAATTCGGTTATGGAGCGCATTTGCGAATTGCGGCATAAAGATGGACTCCCAGCGCTTGCCGTGCAGTGGGGCGCTGTAGGCGATGTGGGTTTATTGGAAGAATTACAACGCGAACATAATGAAATTGCAATTGGTGGTACGCTTCAACAAAAGGTTCAGAACTGTCTGCAAGTATTTGATAATTTGCTTATACAAAATGAGCCAATTGTATCAAGTATTGTCGTGGCGGAAAAGTTTAACAAAGGCGCTGCGAATTCACCAATTGAAGCGGTTATAAGGATATTAGGGGTGACCGATATTAAGTCCATAAGCCCACATACACCGTTCCCAGAGTTGGGTATGGACTCAATGATGGCAGTAGAAATTCGCCAAACTTTAGAACGTGAATTTGATATACTGCTGGGGCCACAAGATTTACGCAGCTTGACTTTCGCAAAATTGGATGAAATGAGTGCAGGGTATGGACGCGAGAATGCCAGCACGATGTCAGAAGACTCGACAATGCTAGCAATGCTAATTCCCGGCGTGATACTTGCAAAATCCAAAGAAGTGTTCATTGATTTCTGCGAAGACGCATCTCAATCACCGGGAGATTTTGTTCTAGTTTTTCCTGGTATTGATGCTGACATTAGAAGCTATAGCAAATTGGCTACGGTGATCAATAAACATGTAAAGTGTATCAGTTATGACGGTATTACAACCGATCAGGAAAATGTTGATGTCATTGTCGATTATCTTGAAAAGGTAGTGAGTTTTAAGCAATAATGCAATTGTTGATAGATAATTGTTGCAGGAGCTGCTTGATATAATGGTGCAAACTAAATCGTTTAAAGTTATTGCGCATTCAGTCGGAAGCATTGCAGCAATCGAATTTGTTAAACGCTTGGAAAAAGTTAATATTACAGGGAAGTTGATCTTGATAGACGGAGCCCCGCATCTCATGTACGTCTCGTTTGATGTTTTGCATGGAAAGTCTGACGACGAATTTCAATGCAATGTGATTGAAGGCCTTATATCAGCGACGCTACCAAATGAGAGTATAATAGGCTTAAAGGTATTTGTTAAAACTATATTTAAGTCTTGATTTATACACTCGTACTTTTATAGGATATATTAATGAAGGGCAAAGATGTAAATGAGCGAGCTGACATTCTAGTTAACCATTATTCAGCAGCGAGTCAGGAAATCAAAAATCAATTGAAAATATTAGTTTTGAGTTATATCTCTCGTGTGATGAGCGTACAAGTTTACAGAATGCGCGAAATCGATATGAAGAAACAAAACCAGAAACTGTTGTCCGATGTTCGACTATATAAACCGAGTATAGGTATGGTACGAGACATTGCTGAAGATTACGATTTAAGTTCTATATGTACATTGTCAGAAATAACAACTTTTGATGGTAATCATATGAGTATTTTAGAAAATGAAATGTTGCAGCTTCAAATATTGCGTGACTTATATAATTAACGAGCTTATGGTAACGAAATTTTCATTATTAACGATAAAGGAAGGTATATTTGATAAAGTTATTAACTCAATTTCGGGCTGTGGTCGATAGAGCCGATGACCTAAGTGTCACTGTAATGCTCACAAGCGCTAGGTTCGAACCACTATCGTGGTATAAAGTGGTTTTTTCCTCATAGCGTTGGGCGATGGTCTAATAATCCGCCCGCGTGAAAATTCAACCATCTTGCGAGATCCTATTAAAAAGGGAGGTCCGCGGCCGATTGGGTCGTGGTACCAAGGGAAAAAAGTGTCTAACAATATTTTACGTATTCATTTGTGTGAAAGTTGAAACAGTAGTAAGTAATACGGACTCTGTCTTTTTCCATACTCCCAAACGATTTGTTTCGTTTCATTACTTGTTTCTCGTTTGTTTCCCTTCTCTATAATTACAACCGGAAAAAAAAACATTTCTGGAGAGAATTCAGCTTTTGGGAAAAATGGTTAAATGAATAAAAACATGTTTACTTTTTAATAATGTTGTTTACATTTTACACTATACTGAATGCGTTGGATTTTTTCTAAACCTATCACCCCTGGACTTTTTTATCAAAGAGGAGGCAGTCAGTGCAGCCATACGTCTGCCGTCTACACCGGAATGGGTTGTGGCGTGGCAACAATTTAGTCGGTCACAGCAAAATCTGCCAGATAGGCTCCCAAAAGATGTCTGTCCTTTTTGCTCCAACCGACAAAATGGCAGAAACAATATTGGAAAAGCCCAGATACTGAGTTGACAACAAGTACTGGTGGAAAAAGAGAGGTACACTGACGGCTCGAAGACCCCTGTCGGCTCTGGCGCAGGTGTCAGCTCGGATGACCTGTGTACACATGTGTCGTATACCCTCGCCTGTGACGCCATGGTTCTCCAAACGGAAATCGCTGGTGTTCTGCTGGGTGCGGCCTTGACCCTGGAGTCTAGGCCGACCGGCAAAGAGATCGACATTGTAACCGACGGCTAAGCAGTGTTAGCTGCGCTCAAGAAAAAAAAACGTGCTCAACATTCCTTTTGAGCTGTCACGACAAGTACTTTTGCCAGTACAAAAACTGGCACTAATAAACAAGCATAACTGGACTAAAAGCCATAACAATATAACAGGTAAGGACAATCCGGAGGGACTAGCGAAACTGACAGCCAGAACTTCGCTAGTTGGGCCAGAACCAGGTGTCTCTTTGTCGTCCCAAACCATTAACAAACACAAATTAAGCTGTATTACAGGTGAACATTCAAACAGATCGAGGCGGCAAGAAAGGTACATGCACGGTAGGGCCATACTCTCTGGTATATCAGCAAGCCGAACTTTCCGATGCCTTCAGTTGTCTAGGAACCAACTCACAACCCTTCTGAGTAATTACACAGGCCACTGCGACCTTAGGAAGTATCTTCACTACATGGGCATCAACCACGACGAAACCCAGTGTAGAGGGTGCATGCTAACGGAAGAGACGATGGAGCATGTCATGTGCGACGGCCCGAAACGACGAAAGTACGCGTGGAGGATCTCGGACGACTCCCAGCCCTTTACCTCATATCGTTCCTGGACCAATTACGATGGTTGTGTGGCGGTTCCCGCCACTTCAACCACAGAGGGTGCGATGGACGCACCGGTGCAGGG